>SJYV01010363.1:915694-940421 GCA_006410875.1 Neotragus pygmaeus | reverse complement strand
GGGAAAGACTAGAGATTTCTTCAAGAAAATTAGAGATACCAAGGGAATATTTCATGCAAAGATGGGCTCAATAAAGGAAAGAAATGGTATGGACCTAACAGAAGCAGAAGATATTAAGAAGAGGTGGCAAGAATACACAGAAGAACTATACAAAAAAGATGTTCATGACCCAGATAACCACAATGGTGTGCTCACCCACCTAGAGCCAGACATCCTAGAGTGCAAAGTCAAGTGGGCCTCAGGAAGCATCTCCAAAATAAAAGCCAGTGGAGGTGATGGAATTCCAGTTGATCTATGTCAAATCCTAAAAGATGATGCTGTGAAAATGCTGCATTCAATAAGCCAGCGATATTGGAAAACTCAGCAGTGGCCACCAGACTGGAAAAAGTCAGTTTTCATGCCAATCCCAAAAGAAGGCAATGCCAAAGAATGTGCAAACTACTGCACAATTGCACTCATCTCACATGCTAGGAAGTAATGCTTAAAATTCTCCAAGACAGGCTTCAACAGTATGTGAACCGTGAATTTCCAGATGTTCAAGCTGGATTTAGAAAAGGCAAAGGATCCAGGGATCAAATTGCCAGCATCCTTTGGATCATCAAAAAAGCAAGAGAGTTCCAGGAAAACATCTACTTTTACTTTATTGACTATGCCAAAGCTTTTTACTATGTGGATCACCACAAACTGTGGAAAATTCTTCAAGAGATGGGAATACCAGACCATCTTACCTTCAAAGAGAGAAATCTGTATGCAGCTCAAGAAGCAACAGCTAGAACAGGACACGGAACAACGGACTGGTTCCAAATCGGGAAAGGAGTACATCAAGGTTGTATATTGTCACCGTGCTTATTTAACTTTTTGCAGAGTACATCATGTAAAATTCTGAGCCCGATGAAGCACAGGCTGGAATCAAGATTGCCTGGAGAACATCAGTAACCTCAGATACTTAGATGACACCATCCTTTTGGCAGAAAGTGGCAAAGAACTTAAAAGCCTTTGGATGAAAATGAAAGAGGAGAGTGAAAGAGTTGGCTTAAAACTCAACATTAAAAAAACTAAGGTCATGGCATCTGATTCCATCACTTCATGGCAAATAGATGGGGAAACAGTGGAAACAGTGAGAGACTTTATCTTTTGAGGCTCCAAAATCACTGCAGATGGTAACTGTAGCCATGAAGTAAGACACTTGCTCCTTGGAAGGAAAGCTTGATCAAACTAGACAGCATATTAAAAAGCAGAGACATTACTTTTCCAACAAAGGTCCATCTAGTCAAAGCTATGGTTTTTCCAGTAGTTATGTACGGATGTGAGATTTGGACTAGAAAGAAAGCTGAGTGCCAACGAATTGATGCTTTTAAACTGTCCAGCTGGGGAAGACTCTTTAGAGTCCCTTGGTGAGCAAGGAGAACAAACCAATCAATCTTAAAGTAAATCAGTCCTGAATGTTCATTGGAAGGACTGATGCTGAAGTTGAAACTCCAATACTTTGACCACTGGGTGGGAGGAACTGACTCCTTGGAAATGACCCTGATGACCAGAATCAGGGTCATTCTGGGAAAGATTGAAGGTAGGAGGAGAAGAGAATGACAGAGGATGAGATGGTTAGATGGAATCACCAACTTGATGGACATGAGTTTGAGCAATCTCTGGAAGGACAGGGAAGCCTGATGTGCGGCAGTCCATGCAATGGCAAGAGTCAGAAAAGACTGAGGGAGTGAACTGAACTGAACTGAGCACTTGTGCAGCAGGTCAGAGAGGGTTTAAGTGAACAATATGGGTTGAATGTGGCTTCCCAGGTGACCCCAGTGGTAAAGAACCCTCCTGCCAATGCAAATGATAGAAAAGATGCGAGTTTCATCCCTAGGTTGAGAAGATTCCTGGAGGAGGGCATGGCAACTCACTCTAGAATTCTTGCTTAGAGAATCCCATGGACAAAGAGGCTGGAGTACTACAGTTCACAGGAGGACTGCTGTTCACTGCAAAGAGTTGGACGCAACTGAAGTAACTTAGCACACCTGCATGTGTTGAGTGGGGCTTTCACATGGGCTAAAAGGTTCTAGTTATTCTTTCATATTCTTGCAGGTCATTATGGGTGGAGGCAGGGAGTGAGCTACAGGTAGGTAGACCACACAATTTGTGAGGGGATCTGTTGGGATGGTTAACCTCTCATCACTTGGAGCAATTACTAGTTTTAGACCGAGATAATTCAAGCTTCTTATATGTATTGTACACTTTGTTTCTATTATTTCCAGGCAAGAATGCTGGAGTGGGTAGCCATTCCCTTCTCCAGGGGGTCTTCCCTACCCAGGGATTGAACTCAAGTCTCTTGCATTGCAGTCAGCTTCTTTACCATCTGAGCCACCACAGAAGCTCTCATTATTATCACATTGCAATATATAATGAAATAATTATACAGCTCACCATAATAAAGAATCACTGGGAGCCCTGAGTTTGTTTTCCTGAGCTCAGATGGTAACATGAACCTATAGGGTGTGGTTTAAATGCAAATGAAGCTTCACTGGGTAACCTGCCTCTTGCCTCCTGCTGTGTGGCCCAGTTTCCTGGGAGAAGGTAGATACCTGGTATAGAGGGCACCCTCTGGGCCCACTTTTGGTTCTGCATCACCCCTCACAGTAGAAGTTCATGGTACTAACACAACATAGATGCCAGGAGCCCACACCTCTCTCTCTCTCTAGGTCAGGCTTGGGTACCAGGGTTCACAGAGTTTCTTGCTTACTGGTCCTGGGCCTGATTCTAGGGCTCTGTGAACCTCAGCCTATTCCCCTGAGGATGGCTCACACTACATATGTGATCATCTTTATGCCTAAGGGATAGTCAAAGTGAGGCTGTGCACAGACATGTGAATATACATGAATGTACGTGAGGTACCTCTGGATGTGGGATGAACAAGACGAGAAGTACCCCAGGTAGAGGTTAACACTGAGATGTGTTTTTTTCCTCAACTCTATTTTTCAGCACAGAATTCCGATTAAGATCCCATCTCTCCATAGCATTAGGAAAACATATTTGTCAAAGGAGGAG
The DNA here is from genome assembly GCA_006410875.1 of Neotragus pygmaeus. NCBI lineage: Eukaryota > Metazoa > Chordata > Mammalia > Artiodactyla > Bovidae > Neotragus > Neotragus pygmaeus. The sequence goes on along the minus strand of SJYV01010363.1, from coordinate 937,379 downwards.
AATAGATCTTATTCTATTAAAGACATTGTGAGCTTTGATTATAACATTCAAACAGTCAAACAACATAGGTGAGTTTCCCTTTGTACTCAGCTTGAGAAAGGGGAAGTGTAGTCATGTCCAACTCTTTGCGACCCCATGGACTGTAGCCCATCAGGCTCCTCTGTCCATGGGATTTCCCAGACAAGAATACTGGAGTGGCTAATCCTTCCCTTTTCCAGGGCTAGAATCTATTGATGTTGGGGGTGGACATACCAAATTCTTTAGATGAAATTTTTAAAGTTTACATTTGCTAAGAGCATAGCCTCTTTCATCCTTAGCATTTAGTACAATGTCTGATGTGTAGTAAGTACTCAGTAAAGATTTGTGGAACACAAAACTAAATTTAACTCATTCTTATAAACTGAGTGATGAAAAATCACATTCCGGAGCAGAAACTCTCGGAGTGGGAGGTAAGACCTAATATTTTCTAAAACAAGAGAGAGTAGATTGCTTGTGTAAATCACTTAGCAGTGTTTCTGTCACTTAGTAAATCCACAGTAAATATTTCTGCTGCTGCTGCTAAGTCGCTTCAGTCATGTCTGACTCTGTGTCACCCCATAGACAGCAGCCCACCAAGCTCCCCCGTCTCTGGGATTCTCCAGGCAAGAACACTGGATTGGGTTGCATTTCCTTCTCCAACGTATGAAAGTGAAAAGTGAAAGTGAAGTCGCTCAGTCATGTTAAACTCTTAGCAACCCCATGGACTACAGCCTACCAGGCTCCTCCCATGGGATTTGCCAGGGAAGAGTACTGGAGTGGGCTCCCATTGCCTTCTCCACAATAAATGTTACCTACCATTATTAATTATACAGGCTATGGATGATGAATTCTAGAGATTTCATCAGTTGAGACTCAGTAACTATAGTTTCTGTAGTCACTTTAAAATATGTGATCAATTTCTTAACATCACAAAAGTTCCCATGAAAAGATTTCTTGCCACTTGAAAAATTTAGCATCTATACCAATTGGTGGGTTCCAGTGCTTGTCAAACTAGTAATTTGATTAACTCTGCAGCTATGACATCCTCAGAGCAGGTATAAATTTTATTTTAAATGATAATAAATGAAATGATTTTGCTGCCTTCATGTTCTAATCTGCCTGTTCAACTTTTGTTTTCATTTGTAGGATTCATTAGCACACTCAGTCTTTGGTTCCTGAAACACCCATGCAGGGATCTTAAACACACTGCATGCTGACACCAGCAAAAACTTTGATTAAGTTGCAAAACAGAACACTGTACAATACATAATGGCCTTTGGACAACATGAGTTTGAAGTGTCTGGGTTCACTTATATCCAGATTTTCTTTTCAATAGTAGATATTCAAGTACTACGTGGTCTGCAGTTGGTTGAATCCACAGAAGCTGGATAACCATAGAAATGGAAGGCTATTAATTATAATTGAATTTCCAACAGTTCAGGGAGTTGACACTCTTAACCCTGACTTCGTTCAAGCATCAACTGTATATTTGATAAATGAATGAGGGAATGAATCTCTCTGTTAAGAGAATTTGCTCAAAGAGTGCAGCATCTATGCATTAGTGTGTCCAGATTTTCCCTTAGTTTATCCCTAACAAAGAGCTGAGCTATAATTATTTCAGGCCTCTAAAAAACAAACAAAAATACCTTAACTGGGTTAGATTCATGTATACCATTTTCCATATAAAAAGTCAATACCACATTTGCCTATTTGAACAATGTTTCTGTAATAAAATAAGGATTACAATGACCTATGTTTAATCAGAGAATCCCTTGCCTGTCTAGAAAAGTGTGCATAGCAGTGGTGGGTGGAACAGAGAAGTTTATTGGAGTATTTGACTATGTAGCTTGAGTTGAATCTCTTTTTCTTTAGGAAGTGACATAACTGAAGTCAATCCATTTCCAAAGAATAGTGATTAACTCATTGTAGGGGACAAGTGAAGTCTACTGATGTGTTTTTCTGATGTGGGTTCTCTTTCATTTTTATTTCTATTTCTCTTCCTTTCCTTGACTTTAATTTTAATTATATATACCACTCAAAATCCTTTTGCAAATGGCAGGACACAAGTACTATATCCCACAGTATAAACTCAGCAAAAGCAGGTTTATGATACATTTACAGTACCTGTTCCAATGCCTGCATCTAGTGTGCTTGTCATATATATGTTGGCCATGAGAATGGGAAGGACATTTAATACATCAGAGAGAACCAAAATTCTAATAAGGGATTGCAAAATCTAATGATTGAAAATTTTACATAAGCTCTAATTCTACAAGGAGAAATTATATCCTGGGCAAGAGAAATCAGTGTCTCCTAAGCCCATGCCATCTAATAGCATTACTGACTGAATCAACTCTGCTTACTTTACTGGCACAACCTGTTGCCTGGGCACAGGCACAGGGGATAGAAATAAAGAGGCCAGTTTTCTGGAAAATTATTTGTTCAGTGTCCTCTGCCACTCCAAAAAAAGAGTGAGATATTCACCGAAGAGATATTTAAATATTTAAGAGAATCTAGCTTTGATTTTGGAGATGGCAATGGCACCCCACTCCAGTACTCTTGCCTGGAAAATCCCATGGGCAGAGGAGCCTGGTGGGCTGCAGTCCATGAGGTCGCTACTAGTCAGACACGACTGAGTGACTTCACTTTCACTTTTCACTTTCATGCATTGGAGAAGGAAAGGGCAACCCACTCCAGTGTTCTTGCCTGGAGAATCCCAGGGATGGCGGAGCCTGGTGGGCTGCTATCTATTGGGTCGCACAGAATTGGACCCGACTGAAGTGACTTAGCAGCAGCAGCTTTGATTTATCACAATGAAAATTGAAGCGAAGTGTGAAAAACACATTTGATATCATCTTTCTGGATACTACTCCCTTACATTCCTAGAAAAACACCCATTTTATTCCATATATACTTTCCCATAGTTCATACTGAGGAGTTGCATTCTTGCTGGTCTACTGAGGAGCAGTGCTCACTGGGTATCATTGTAGCATCAGTAGACTGGAAGAGATGATCACAGTCAACTGTATCATGACGGAAGCGAAAGAGGAGAGTGAAAAAGCTGGCTTAAAAAACAACATTCAAAAAACGAAGATGATGGCATCCAGTCCCACCACGTCATGGCAAATAGAAAGGTAAAATGTGGAAACAGTACAGATTTTATTTCTTGGGCTCTGAAATCACTGTGGATGGGGACTGCAGCCATGAAATTAAAAGATGCTGGCTCCTTGGAAGAAAAGTTATGACAAACTTAGTGTATTAAAAAGCAAAGACATCACTTTGCCAACAAAGTTCCGTATAGTCAAAGCTATGGTTTTTGCAGTAATCATTTATGGCTGAGTGCCAAAGAGTTGATGCTTTTGAACTGTGGTGCTAGAGAAGACTCTTGAGAGTTCTTTGGACAGCAAGGAGAACAAACCAATCAATCCTAAAGGAAATCAACTCTGAATATTCATTGGAAGGACTGATGGTGAAGCTGAAACTTCAATTCTTTGGCCACCTGATGCGAAGAGCCAACACATTGGAAAAGACCCTGATCCTGGGAAAGATTGAGGGCAGGAGGAGAAGCAGGTGACAGAGGATGAGATGATTGAAAGGCATCAACAACGCAACGCATATGAGCTTGAGCAAACTCTGGGAAACAGTGAAGGACAGGGAGGCCTGGTGTGCTGCAGTCCATGAGGTCGCAAAAAGTTGGACACAGCTGAGGGATTGAACAACAACTGGTGTAATACTATATTCTTAGCTTTCACATTATCTCATTTGGTCCTCACAATACCTATGCAATTTAGAGAGAATAAATGTTACTCTGCTGAATTCAGAGTTGAGAGAACTAATGCTCAGAAAGATTCAGGCACTGGTTCAAGTTCATGCTATTGCTAAGACAGAAACATGGCTCTGGGTCTGTCTGTCTGGCTAGGTCCTTTAGGACACAACTAAAATTAAAATTAGTCTTAAAGGAGGAAGAAAAGCACATTGCATAGTCTGCAAAAAAAAAAAAAAGGAATGTTTTCCTGAAGATTCTGCAAGAATGAAAAAGGAGGATCAACCTAACTAAAGTCCTTAAGAAAATTGTATAAATATTAATACTATCTAACGCTTTCCCCAGTTACACACTGTTACAATTTGAAAACTTTAATCCAAAATAAATTCAGTACCTGTGCCATATTGAACCAGCACTACTATAGATCAGAGGAGTATTTTTGTCTTCAAAAAGTGACTTTGTATTAACCAAGTAACAAAGGTAAAGGTAATTTATTCTTTTTTTCAAAAAATGCGAGATGTGCTCATTTTAGTAATAAGTAGGTATGACCTAAACCAAATTCCTTGTGATTATAGAGTGGAAGTAAGAAATAGATTTAAAGGACTACTGATAGATAGAGTGCCTGATGAACTATGGATTGAGGTTTGTGACATTGTACAGGAGACAGGGATCAAGACCATCCCAATGGAAAAGAAATGCAAAAAAGCAAAATGGCTGTCTCGGGAGGCCTTACGAATAGCTGTGAAAAGAAGAGACGTGAAAAACAAAGGAGAAAAGGAAAGATAAGTATCTGAATGCAGAGTTCCAAAGAATAGCAAGAAGACATAAGAAAGCCTTCCTTAGCGACCAATGCAAAGAAATAGAGGAAAACAATAGAATGGGAAAGACTAGAGATCTCTGCAAGAAAATTAGAGATACCAAGGGAACTTTTCATGCAAAGATGTCCTCGATAAAGGACAGAAATGGTATGGAACTAGCAGAAGATATTAAAAAGAAGTGGCAGGAATACACAGAAGAACTGTACAAAAAAAAGATATTTATGACCAAGATAATCATGATGGTGTGATCACTCACCTAGAGGCAGACATCCAGGAATGTGAAGTCAAGTGGGCCTTAGAAAGCATCACTATGAACAAAGCTAGTGGAGGTGATGGAACCCCAGTTGAGCTCTTTCAAATCCTGAAAGATGATGCTGTGAAAGTGCTGCACTCAATATGCCAGCAAATGTGGGAAATTCAGCAGTGGCCATAGGACTGGAAAAGGTCAGTTTTCATACCAATCCCAAAGAAAGGCAATGCCAAAGAATGCTCAAACTACTGCACAATTGCACTCATCTCGCACACTAGTAAAGTAATGCTCAAGGTTCTCCAAGCCAGGATTCAGCAATGCGTGAACCATGAACTTCCAGATGTTCAAGCTGGTTTTAGAAAAGGAAGAGGAACCAAAGATCAAGTTGCCAATATCTGCTGGATCATCAAATACCAAGAGAGTTCCAGAAAATATCNTAATGCTCAAGGTTCTCCAAGCCAGGATTCAGCAATGCGTGAACCATGAACTTCCAGATGTTCAAGCTGGTTTTAGAAAAGGAAGAGGAACCAAAGATCAAGTTGCCAATATCTGCTGGATCATCAAATACCAAGAGAGTTCCAGAAAATATCTATTTCTGCTTTATCGACTATGCCTAGACTTTGGCATAGTCGATAAAGCAGACTTTGGATCCAAGAGGTTTTAGTTAACTGGCTTCACCTAATCCACAAGCAGTCACTATGGTCTCATCACTGTTTTATCTCCTCCTAAAGATTTCCATCAAAAAATATACGAGAGAACAATATGCACTAACATCTGGAGTGCCCAGAATTTGACTTTGGATCATAATAAACTGTGGAAAATTCTGAAAGAGATGGGAATACCAGACCACCTGACCTGCCTCTTAANTAGCCATTTTGCTTTTTTGCATTTCTTTTCCATAGGGATGGTCTTGATCCCTGTCTCCTGTACAGTGTCATGAACCTCATTCCATAGTTCATCAGGCACTCTATCTATCAGATCTAGGCCCTTAAATCTATTTCTCACTTCCACTGTATAATCATAAGGGATTTGAATGTGCTTTGTTATGATTTTGAAGCTATTAACTCTATTCATTAACACTGGTTAGCATTCCTTATCCTTGCCTCACATGATTCCATACTCCATTTGTTTTTCTGTCAGATTTTGAAGTTTTCAGCTCATGTTAAGTGGACTTAAATTCAAATTAAAACAAAAATCGTGACTTTGCAGTTGTAAGTATTTCTGGGAAAAAAAATAATAACCACAAAGCATTTAAAATGGTTACAGTCTAAATTCATGCTAACCAATCTTAGTTGGATTCTAAAAGCTACTCTATATACTTTTACTCACATTTTGCACATCAGCTGTTCCAGTTATCTTGCCTCAACATATACAGTTGGGGCCCTGTGTACATGGGCTCTTCATCCATGGATTCAACCAACCTTGGATCAAAAATATTCAGAAAAAAAAGAACAAAAACTTTTCAGAAAGGTCCAATAAACAAAACTTATTTTACATTGAATGTGATATTTACATAGCATTTACATTATGTTAGATATTGCAGGCGGAGAAGGCAATGGCACCCCACTCCAGCACTCTTGCCTGGAAAATCCCATGGATGGAAAAGCCTGGTGGGGTGCAGTCCATGGGTTGTTAAGAGTCAGACACGATTGAGCAACTTCACTTTTCACTTTCATGCATTGGAGGAAATAGCAACTCATTCCAGTGTTCTTGCCTGGAGAATCCCAGGAACGGAGGAGCCTGGTGGGCTGCCGTCTATGGGCTCGCACAGAGTCAGACATGACTAAAGCGACTTAGCAGCAGCAGCAGCATCAGATATTACAGGGCTTCCCAGGTGGCACAGTTGTACAGAATCTGCCTTGCAACGCAAGAGACAGAAGATCCCCTGGGGTAGGAACTGACAACCCACCCCAGTATTCTTGCCTGGAATTTCATGGAAAGAGGAGCCTGACAGGCTATAGATCATGGGGTCGCAGAGAGTCAGACATGACCGAGCACAACAACAAACACCAAGTATTTATTACAAGTACTCTAGAAATGATTCAAAGTATGTGAGAAGGTTGTGTATACGTAAATATTACACATTGTGTCAACACATCAGAGACTTGAGTATCTTTGAATTTCAGTATCTTCAGGGTGTCATGGAACCAATTCCCTATTGAGAGATACTGAAGGACTACATACTATATCACATATCTTTGAACAGTTACCTTCAACTCCTAATGAACTAAAAATCTGGGTGAGAATTAATCTCAACTCTTCTCCTATTACATAAATTCTCCTTGTATATAACCACCATTAGTTTTGCTCTTTTTCTTCCAATATCAAAGTAAAAGCAAAACAAACAACAACAAAACACACTTCTTTTCAAGACAAGTCTTTATATTTGTGTTAATGATACCAGGATATTCTCCAGAGTTCTTCAACAATTATGTCCTTTGTCTGTTGTATATGTTTATTCTACCCAAATTTTTCCCATCAGTCTTCAAGAATTTCAGCTTTTCCTTATGCTAACACTTCATATACCATNGGACAGGGAGGCCTGGCGTGCTGTGATTCATGGGATCACAAAGAGTCAGACACGACTGAGTGACTAAACTGCACTGAGGTATGCTAAATATCCTTACTACATGTCCAGTAATTGTCTTTTTAAGTTTATATATTTTTAACCCACTGAATCTTCACAGTAGCCATAGGAAGTTAGTCCAATAATTATGCCTATTTGACAGACAAAGAAATCGAAACATTCACTGGGTAATACATTGCCTGAGATCAAAGAACTAGAAACTAGCAGAGGCAGAACTTGAATTGGTCCCATAGTCTTGATTTTGAAGACTAGGCTCTAACATCTCTGATAGAAACCTTATAAGTGATAAAATTTCTTAGTGATGAGCTTCCTCTCATAAAATTTACTGCCAAATATAAAACACAACATTTTATTTTGCATACTTCCTACTCTAGCAAAGCAAATACAATGGTGTGGTCATGGTGATTTAAGGATCAAATGAAACAGAGCAACATGAAAGGACCCATTCTCACTTGACCACCTGGGCACTCCAGATGTTAATGCCTATTGGTCTTTCATGTATTTTTTGATGGAAATCTCTAGGAGGAGATAAAACAGCGATGAGACCGTAGTAACTGCTTGTGGATCAGGTGAAGTCAGTTGACTAAAACATCTTGAAAGTAGAATATTGCATTTCTTATATGAAAAGTCACCACTTCCATCCAGAGACCATCCTCTCAAAATTGTTATTTGTAAACACACACAAAAAATTACAGATAAAGGGTCTAAAATGAAATATAAGAGCATGACATAGAAGTTACCTCTTATTCGTAGAGCAAAAATGGGTGTTATTATATTTATGTCTTATAACTTTTCTAGAGTACCAGCATGCTGCTTTTAAAATTATTTGGAAATTAATATATGTGCATTGTTTTAAAAATTATAAAAATATACATAAGAAATTAATTACTAAGACAATTAAGCAGGAAAAAATGATAATTATGTGATGTGATATGGGTATTAGCTAAAGCTATGGTGATAGTCATTTTGTAATATGTAAGGTGGACAACAGGCTGTCCACCTTAAACTCATACAATGGTATTTGTCAATTATATCTCCATGAAACTAGAAAATAAATGAAAAAAAAATCAATATACTTAAACTTGTCACGAAGTCTTAAAAACGTGTTTTCCTTAAGGTAGTGTATTATCATTTGAGGTTGATTGTGAATCAAGAACATAGACATATAGGATTGATAATTGTAAACGTCTATAAAAGCAGTGAGGAAACTTTCTATAAAGGGCCAGATAATAAATATTTTAGACTTTGTAGACCAAAAATCTCTATCATAACTATGCAACTCATCTATTGTAGCATGAAAGTATCCATTGATAACAGGAAAAAAATTAACATACCTGTGTTTCAATAACTTTATTTATAAAACCAGGAAGCTAGATGGCTTTGGCCAGCAGGTTACAACGTTCAGTCCAGTTCAGTCGCTCAGTCATGTCCGACTCTTTGTGACCCCATGAATCGCAGCATGCCAGGCCTCCCTGTCCATCACCAAATCCCGGAGTTACACTCAGACTCATGTCCATTGAGTTGGTGATGCCATCCAGCCATCTCATCCTCGGTCGTCAGTTGTCCCCTTCTCCTCCTGCCCGCAATCCCTCCCAGCATCAGAGTCTTTTCCAATGAGTCAACTCTTCGCATGAGGTGTTACAGTGTTGGCCCCTGTATAAAATACTGTGTTCCAAGTACAGCGTTACAAACTTTTCAGGCTTGAGGAAAGTAGAAGATGGAAAGAAGAGAACTGATATGATCAACATTGTTTGTAACAGAAATGAGCAAAATTCACATTAGCAACAGGCAACATAATGTCCACTGATAGAAGAATGAATGACTAAATTATGGCATATTCATTCAATTTATACATTGTTGTGTGTTCTATAATTTACAACAAATGAAAATGGAAGAACTGGATTCCATGCACCAACACAAGTGAATCTAGCAAACAAATTCTGAGCAACAAAGGCAATTGGTAAAATATATACAGTATAATACAATTCTTATAAAATCTAAAAACATGCTAAATAATTCTACATATCTTTAGGGATGCATAAATATGTATTAAAAGTGCAAATTATGCATTTTCACTTTAGAGTGCATTGACGCATGTATACTATCATGTAAGAAATGAGGCGCCAGTCTATGTTCGATGCAGGATGCAGGATGCTTGGGGTTGGTGCACGGGGATGATCCAGAGTGACGTTGTGGGGTGGGAGGTGGGAGGGGGATTCAGGATTGGGAGCTCGTGTACACCTGTGGTGGATTCATGCCGATGTATGGCAAAGCCAATAGAGTATTGTAAAGTAAAATAAAGTAAATAAATAAATAAATAAAATTAAAAAAAATTATGACAACTTAGGGGTGATGGAGGTAAGAATGAGATCAAAGAGGAGTTTCATATTTTAAATAGGATACAGGATAGATATTAATATTAAAATAAGATAGAGACCTAGTTTGAAGATTCCCTAGGCAGACAAAACCAGCAAGCAAAATTTAGTTTATTTCATGAACACAAGCAAAAATTATTTCTTGTATATATGTCTGATAATCATAAATAAAACTTTAGTCACATTTTTAAATAAAATGAGATAATCACTTTTAACCAATCCCCTGCCATCTGGAAATCCCCACTGTAATAACCAATCATTTTGAAAGTTAAACAGCTTTCTCACTTTCACTTTATAAGCCATCCCGGAAAATGGTGCCTCTGAACTTCTTACCAGTTTCAAGTTTGAAGCTCCCTGTTCCCATGAAAGTTTATTTCTCATTCAATGAAAGATTCATATCAAGTAAAGCTCTCTGAATTTTCTTCTAACATCAGTGTACAAATATTTTATGAGTGAGGAAATGTAAGGAAGAGTAAAGAAAATAAATTTGATAGTCAACAGGTGAGATGTCCTCACAAGTTTGAAAGATTTCTGGAGTGGAAATGCTGGATAAAGGGAGCTAGAAGTATAAGAGATGGAAGTTAGAAGTCAATTGCCAATATTGAGTGCAGAGATGTAAGATTTAGGGTGGTAACAAAATCTGTAATAGATCCACAAAGTGGATGGCTGTAATGTGGAGAAAAAATCATTATTATTGAGGAGGTCACAAAACTATAATACAAGGGCTGCTGTGTAGGGAAATCCTCTCCCTGGAATTTGAAATTGATCAGAATGATAACAGAGTGATAATGGGGAAGAGGACTGTGGTCCAGTTTTAGAGTATTCATAGGTATAGTCTGTCAGTCTGTGTTGACAGCAAAAAGCAGGGGCAACAGGGTAGAGTCTGATTTAAGATCTGTGTTTTGTCTTAATAAAATAAAAAAAAAAAGGAGAGAAGAAAGTAAATGAAGAGCAAGGAGGGCATAAACACCTGCTGGTCTAGGTACATGGTAGGGAAATGGAGGGGGGTGGATTTTACTTGATGATACTCCAAAGAAAGCAATACTCCAAGGGTGTAGCTAATTTCAATTCTATCTAGATCATGAAGACAATGTCCAGAAAAGGGACTGAGGCTTGTTAGAGGCAGTTGCTGTTGACTTTGTCCACCGAATGTGCAACAACTCACATGTGTGGGAAGGTGTGGGGAACTGGAATGGGATGGAAATCAGGTGGTTCGATCATATATTCAGCAGTATATATACCAGGATACTGAAGAATGACCTGGGAAACTTGGGCTCTAACAGCACTGTGAAGCATGACGGCGCTAGTCCTTGCCGTGTCTATAGGAAGGGAAATAACTGATTTAAGTTAAATACCCTGGTAAGGAGAGAAAGAAGATAAGCTTTGTCAGCTTAGAATTCAATTTTTTCTGCTTTTCTCAGCTCTTCTGTCATCATTCTTCAACACCCAGTTCTACTCAGATCAACCCACTTCCTCCTTGTACACTGATTCAGCTATCACTGTAGTATCTCTTCTGTTTCTCTATGAAATTGAGATGGTCTTTTAGATCTTGGTTTTCCTTTTGAATCCCTGACAATACCTAGCAAAGTGCTGGGTGCACAGTGAATGTTTAATAAATATTTGATGGATTGGGCTATAGATTTCATTTGTCTAGGTTATAACCAGCACTCGGGCACTCAAGATACGGCTGTAAATTGGAAGGCTAAGGATCAAAGCTTTTATTACAAACTTTTTCATGTTTAAAAGAAAATCTTGGGTTGCAAATATTTAGCCATTACTCTTGCTTCCTTCTCAGCTCTTCACAATCTAAGAGTCATAAAAACAGAAGTAGTTGCTGTGGAGACAATTGCTGGGCCCTGGAGGAGCTATTTGAGAATAAAAGCAAAACTGCTATAATATTCAATAGCAACACTTTACATTAATCTTTTTGCCTTTAATGATAAAACTGAAAATAAAATACAGAAAAAAAATGTCAGATACTGTGAACTCACTCTCTTTGTTACAGAGTTGATAATCTGAGCCATACCAGTAGACACTACGGCTTGTTAAGATACTGAAATCATTCCACACTGGTTACGAAATAGCCATTACCCCTGGACCTGCCCTGAGACCCTCCCAATGGCTCTAGCTTCCCAGTGTTTGCCCCTGTATCCTCCCCATTTCCTCCTAATCCAGAAACTGAAGGTTAATATCCAGTTAAGCATAGGCTTAGTTAGCGCTGTGACTGTAGCAGACACACCAGTTGTTCAACATAGTGAATTTATCAACTGTTAAAGATAGTGAACATCATTTCTGACTATATTTGTCAGGTGTTAAAAATAAGAGTCCTATATACATGATTTATGTGGTCTTCCTTGGATTTTACATGCTTCTAAAATTGTCAATTAACATTTAAAACTTTAGTGACTTCAAGGGACAATTCAAATCTTTAGCTCCTCCCCCTCAAATTTGAAATCCTGGCAACACTGGGCTTTCATTTGAAGAAATTGAGTGCCCCCTTTAAATGCTGCATACACTCTCTACTCACCAGGCTTCATCACATTTCATTGTTCACCCAGTGGACTGTACTTTTTTATGTAACTAGCTTCCCCTGTGGATGTTTAAGTGTCTGTGCCCTGCTCCACAATAACCCCAAATCAGATTCCCTGGGGCTGGGTTTGGTTCTAGACTTTATGGGTCACACACCAGCTCAGTGTGGGTACACTCCTGCTCTGCCTCCCCCCTCTTCCAGGTCCCTTCTGCATCTACCAATTGTAACAGCAACTCACCTCCCTTCTCTTCTAATTCAGGGTGACATATCCAGACTTTGCAGACAAGAAAACCTTGTCAATGGTGACTACATTCCTAAATAGTTGCAGAAAAGATCGAGAATCGAGGAGAAGTATACACTCTAGTCTAGATGTTTACCACCAATAAACGATAGGAATGAAATTTTGTGATCTCTGCTATATACCTATTTTCTCAGTAAGTGAAAAATTAATATCTATGGAAAAAAGTTCTGACAACAATTATGCTGCTATTTTGGGGGAGAAAGAGCTCTATCAGGTACAGGTCCAGGGCTTCCACCTGCTCACCTACAATTTCCTCTCTTAACTGTGACTACTATCTACCAGTATGTGAATTACCAGCTGCAGCTAATGATAAACCATAGGGAATGTTTGAACACTACATTTAATCAGAAGCCTTGCCTCAGTTTTTTATTCTGCATAACATACCACCCAAAACTTGGTGGCTTAAAATAAGTTGTTGATTTGTTCATGATTCTGGCGCTCAGCAATGTGGGCCGGTCTGGCTGGGGTCATTCATGCCCTTGTAGTCACCTGGCGGCTCAACTCTGATCTGAGATGGCTCCTCACATATGTCTGACAGGGGAGCATCTGGGTTCTCTCCCACATGGTGGACCCCGCTTCTCGACATAGTGGACTCAGAACAGCATTCCAAGAGGGGTTGAATGAAGCTTCAGAGTTCTCATAACATCACTTCCACTACATTCTACTAGCCAAAGCAAGTCATGAAACCAGTCCAGGCTCTAACCACCAGGAAATAGTGGTGGTTGCAAGTAGTCAGCATTGTACTTGTCACCAGTTTCTCATAGAAAAAGCTGCAAAGTGATAGGCTGTGGATTCAGGAATGAGAGGAGTATCAATATTACTGTCTTCTGTGCAAACAACCTGCCATATTCCTGTACCTAGAAGGGACAAAGTCTTGGGTTCCACTATAACAGAAGACAGAAATTATGATTTAAAAAAAAAAAACCTTTCAAAAATACTGGGATCATATACATTGAAGCAGATGAAGAATATCACGGTCAATGGCTGTGCTGAGTGTATGATATTGCTGTTGGGAAGTTATCGTGGAGGCTATGCCAGTACCCGCCCCAGTGGCTGTGAGCCCAAGAAGGACCGCAATGGTCAAGGCTGTCAAGGGCTCCCGTCGGATTCTAGAGGACTGTTCTATATCAAGGGTAGGGCGAACGGATATGCGAGGAACCAGCTGGACAAGCACACAGTAATCCCATGCCTGGAGCATATATTCTACAACAACAACTTTTGTTAAGCCTTGAACGCAAGAAAAGTAGGTGCCCTTCGGGGCGCCCAGGTAAAGGAAAGAAGCATTAATAAATAAGGATGCATTACAGAGATCTTTAAATTGCCAGGGTAGTTTTAGGCGGGGTGGGTGAATACATAGACCTGCCCCCACATAAGTCGTAAGGGGGACATGAGTAACATTATTTTTAAAAGGAGGCAAATGAGAGGTCTCATTAGTAATAGTAGGGGAACCAAAAACAGCAACTCCTTCGTAAAAGGGTGGTAAAGAGGAAACACATATCCAACGATTAACTCTTAAGGTGGCATTGGAAGCATCAAGTAATTGAGCAGTAGCGTTAACTAATGATAGGATGATGTCGGTGGTTGAAGGGTGAGGGGTGGGAAGAACAGCTTGGAAGGTCATGGCCGTGTGTGTCGGTGGTGAGGAAGTGGGAACCGGGTTAGTTCTGGTGCTCGGGTTAGTTTTATAGAAGTTAGAAATTTTCCTCCATCAAAACTAATAAATCAACCTTGATTAGTGAGAGAGAGGTACATACTTGCACTCTTCTTGGCTGCACCAATAAAGAACAAGATTTTCAGGTAGTCAGCATTGTCCCTGTCACAGAAATATGAAGACACCGAACGCTACTTGTTGTAAGAAAACATGATGTATTAACTTTGTCAACACTTGTACACCGTGTCATGCCAATAAGGACAAGGGAATTGAAAACAGAAATTGAAAGCTGGATGTGACCTGCTTCTATCAGCATGTCTGGAGTCAGTATGAGATGGAGGAGGAGAGAAGGCCTTTGGGAGGTGGGTGATTAGCTCCAGAGAGAAAGGAAGGTCCTCTGGCTTCTCTCCCCATGTCTAACTAACCTTCTTACTTGAACACCACCTTGGAGGAGAGACCTCTGCCATTTTTCTTCACCATCTCACTTAGGAAAAGAAACATAGGAAGAATCCGACCCTCTGGGATCATGCTCCCGGAAGTGTAGTGGGCCCACACGTAGGGTCTCCGGAAGCAGTTGATAGTCACTGGTTTTGGCACGTGACCTAGCACGTGGCTCAGTTCTTGGCCCCCAGGAACCTGGAGCTTCCAGCCTCGGTCACTGAGGCTGTGTCGTCCCTGACTATCACTGACCCATTCATTGCAGTCAGCGAGAAGGCCTCCCCGCCGCCCTGCCACCCCCGGCAGCTCCTCGAGGTTCATCTGCTCCTTCCCCATCTGCAGCGCCAATTATAACAAGGCTTGGAAGCTAGAGGCCCACCTATGCAAGTGGACAGTGGCGGGGAAGAGACCCTATGTTTGTGACTATAAAGAAAGCTGGGCGCTGAAGAATTGATGCTTGAGAGTCCCTTGGACGAAGAAGGCAATGGCACCCCACTCCAGTACTCTTGCCTGGAAAATCCCATGGGCAGAGGAGCCTAGTAGGCTGCAGTCCAGGGGGTCACGAAGAGTCGGACACGACTCAGCGACCTCACTTTCACTTTTCACTTTCATGCATTGGAGAAGGAAATGGCAACCCACTCCAGTGTTCTTGCCTGGAGAATCTCGGGGACAGGGGAGCCTGGTGGGCTGCCGTCTATGGGGTCGCACAGAGTTGAACACGACTCAAGTGACTTAGCAGCAGCAGCAGCAGCAGCAGTCCCTTGGACTGAAAGGAGATCCAACCAGTCCATCCTAAAGGAGGTCAGTCCTGGGTGTTCACTGGAAGGACTGATGTTGAAGCTGAAACTCCAATACTTTTGCCACCTGATGCTGGCCAAAGAGCTGACTCATTTGAAAAGACCCTGATGCTGGGAAAGATTGAGGGCAGGAGGAGAAGTGGGCAACAGATGATGGGACGGTTGAATGGACATGAGTTTGAGTGAACTCCAGGAGTTGGTGATGATCGGGAGTTCTGGTGTGCTACGTTCATGGGGTCACAAAGAGTCGGACATGACTGAGCAACTTAACTGAATTGAACTGATGAAGAGTATGGCAAGGCCTTGGTCAGGGACTACGATCTCAGCCGCCATACCCTGGTTCACACCTGTGAAAAGTCCTTTGTACAGCTAGCGGCTGTGATCAGAAATCCAACACAAAATAAAACTTTAAGAAACATTTTGAACGCAAACATGTAAAACCAGCAAAACAATATGCATGTAGTTTCAAAGGATGTGAGAAGACCCATCAGCAACTGAAAATCCACCAGTGCCAGCACACCAATGAGCCGCTGTTCAAGTGTGCCCACTAGGGATGTGGAAAACACTTTTCCTCCCCCAGAAGTCTGAAGCGGCATGGGAAGGCCCACGAGGGCTATACCTGTCAAAAAGAATGTTCTTTTGCGGCAAAAACATGGACAGAGCTTCTAAAACACGTGAGAGAGTCCCATAAAGAGGACATAATGTGTGGTGCATGCCAGAAAAAAGTTTAAGCACAAGGACTTCCTGAAGCAGCACATGAGGATGCACGCCCCCGAGCAGAACTTGTGCCGGTCTCCATGGGAAGGCTTTGGCTACACCTACACCACTGTGTTCACCCTTCGGAGCCACATTCTCTCTTTCGACGAGGAACGGCACCCTTTCGTGTGTGAGCACACTGGTTGTGGCAAGACCTTTGCCATGAAGCAGAGCCTCAGCAGGCATGCTGTTCTTCTGACAAGAAGAAAATCAAAGTGAGGCCGTCTAGTGAGAAGCGGAGCCTGGCCTCTACACTCAGTGGGTACATTCCTCCTAAGAGGACACAGGGCCTGGCTGTGCCATGCCCAGAAATGGGGAGCCGCCGAGCTTCATGGAAGGCCACGTGCTTTCTGCATCACCATGCTGACTGCATCTGCACACCTGACTGTTCTGTGTGGAGGTTCACAGACCAGCCAGCTGGGTTCTCTCTCCCAGAAGTACATGTTTGTTAAAGTCACTGGGGCAGGACACCTGATGCTCCATCTTTCTTGTCTTTCCCGTTCCAGAGCGTCTCCTCTCGGGATGCCTGGAGATGCTCTCCCTCCTTTTTGCTCTAGGGAGGAAGAACACACATCAGAACCTTGCCCCCTCTGATGGGCTGTGGCCTGGATAAGAAGGTTGCAATTCCAGACATGGTCTGGACGAATCTGTTACACGTCTCCTCCTGGAAGAGGAAACAAAAGGCTAGTGTAACACCAACACCTCTGGTTCTTTCTGGTGTTAATGCTTATCTAATACCCATAAAAGCCAGCATTCTTGAATTACTACGTAAGGGATTTGCTAAGTCAAATCATACAGACCTGGTTAAGCTGATGGAAACCTGTATAATAACCAGGTGGTTATACAAACTCCATGTAACTAGGCCAATGCGCTAAAGGCTTGATAGTTTTGAATCCTCTGTCACGGCACCAGAGAGGCTGTGTTTGACCCAGATCACCCTCTCACAAAAAGTGCAGAGAGGTGGGTTTGGGCATAGGCAGGGCCCCCTTATCCCCCCAGGCTGTCAGCCCAGTGCTATTCCCAACTGTCCTTCACAGAGTCATTGAAGTGGTTAGAAAAAGACAGACACGTGGTTCTAGAGATTCTGGGTGGGCTGGAGTGGGCCCAGGGCCTGAGTCACTCCAGCCTGGAACTAGGGCTGAAAATCACTGGAGTAAATGCTGCCTTCATTGGCTGCTAAGCTGTGTAACTCCAAAAGCCAAATCCTCCAGACTTATCCTGGGGCTGTAAATTGACACTTTCTAGAAGAATTTGACTTGAATGCTTCTCATGGGCCTTTATTAAGAGGAATCGGACTTAAAAAGATGAACCCATACAGTTTCTAATTTTCCTATTTAAATGTTAGACCCTCTACAGTCTGTGAAGTAGAATAGTATATAGCCCTTAAGTGAGGAAGTAGTGTTCTCACATGGCGAAGTACTTAGATTATGGTGGAAAAAAGCTGTATACATTTTGCATTTTGAAAACCCAGTTAGAAAGCTGCTACCAAGACTGGACAGAATTATTAGTTACTTTTCTTTGCCTTTATGTTTTCCAGGTTTTCTACACTTGTGTTTGTAAGATCAGAAAACAAAAAGACACAAGCAGTCACTCAGGCCTGTTTTCACCGACCATTTTGTTCCCAGGCTCGTCTGCACTCTTCCCTCTACTGTAGTCTGGAACTGATACAATTTTTCGATCCACTGCTGTATCTGTTTACTCCTTGTGTCCAATATTTGAAGAAAAATTAGTTCCTTGGTCATGGTGGGTCCTAGGTTGAAAAGAGTGAGATCTGGGGCTAGTCTTTGAGACCTGTGTTTTATTACACATTCGTCCGAAGGTCTACACTGCTACAGGCCCTCCTGTCTGCCTGGTATTAATGGTTTCACACTCCAGTTAAATAGAGGACACAGACACAAGGTGAAAGACCACTCACTATTTTAGTTGCCAAGTAAGAGTACCTGAACAGGGAATGTTTCCATTTATCATTACCACTGTTTGATGAAAGAACGAAAGAATGGTCCTTTAAAGAGAAACAGGTAATCCTTTTTTTTTTCTCTCTCTTATTTTGGGTAGTGGATAACAAGCGTTCACTGTATTTTTTCTTTATGCTTTCTAAATTTAATTAAAAGTAATTTTTCCAACAAAAAGAAAAGAGACATGGGAAGAAGAATGATTAATTTTGGTTCTGAAACACAAATCTTGGTCTTTGGGTAAAGCATCTAGATGTATGTATGCTACAGATACTGCATGGTGTCTTTGTTTGTGTGTGATCCTGCAGTATACGTGCACACTGGCCATAAAACATTTACCAACAGTACCTTCCATGTGGTACACCTGCAAGGCCCATGGGTTTTGAACATTGCTGTTAACAGCAGAAGGAGAAGAGGCAAGGTCACCTTGCCTGCTGGACTGTGCACAGCTCCATCCTACAGTCAGGCAGACTTATCTGAAGCTGGGCTTTTCAACCACTCTTTACTCTGTTAAATTTCTGGTAACTTCTTCCTACTTATTACACAAAATGTCTTGCTAAAAGAACTTTATATTTCTGGTCATTTGGACATATTCTGTCATAAGATATATTTGTACCCAAAAGATAGATTTTATCCATTTTTGGAAAAAAGTAATGTGGGCAATTTCTGATGCTTTTAATCAGTCACCTAAGCCACTTAAACGAATGAAAGGTAGGTTGATCTTCCTGCTGCTAAAGGAATGAAATTTTCCTCTATGTACCATGCCCATGTTGGTCTGGGCTTTAGCATTTGTAAAAAAAAAATATTTTCCCCCAAATAACATTAATTCTCAAAGCTGGAGTTTGAGTCCATTTCCTCTTGTAGAAGAAAATTCTTTTTAAAAAATTTTCTCCTTTCTCTTGAACTGATAAATTTAGGGGAGGTTAATAGGTCAGAAGAAGAACAATGAGAATGCTTCTTCTATACATTACATAAATTCCTATGATTCAACCATAAAAACTACTTACTTGAACACCCTAAGTTATTCCTCATTAAGATAGATAAAGGCAAGGACATACAGGTTGATAAGATTACTTCTTATACATAAGAGGCTGCCTGGATTCTCAGAAATACCAGACCATGCATCTTTGCAAAGTGTTATTCTACTTCATATGATATAGTTTTGCACAAAAGGAAAAAAGGTATATGCACATTTGTAAAATATAACTTGAATGTGTATGTAAAATTTTTATACAAATTATATTTAAAATGACAAATTATATCTATTGTGTGATGTATTATCCTTGAAAGGTAAAATTTGGCATTGCCTTATCTCTGTGAATGCATGCATGCATGTGTGTGTGTGTGTGTGTGAAAGTAGAAGGGAATAAAAATAAGGGTGAAGGGTTCAGTTTCCTGTCTGCATTCTGGAGACAGCTATATACTTCCTGTGTCTTTAGCAATTGCAGTCTAAGTATGGAATTTGAGAACATGATCGCCAGGGTTCTTGCTCCAGTAACAGAAACACCAAGACCAAGGCAGGCAGGGCCCATGATCGGGCAGTCATATCAAATACCCTTCACTCAGTCATGTTCGGCTCTTGCAACCCCATGGACTGTAGCCCACCAGGCTCCTCTGTTCATGGGATTCTCCAGGCAAGAATACTGGCATGGGTCGCCATTTCCTACTCTGGGGCATTTTCCCAACCCAGGGATCAGACCTCCATCTCTTGAGTCTCCTCCATTGGCAGGCAGATTCTTTACCAACTGTACCACCTGGGAAGCTCCCTACAGTGAAATATAAATCATATCTTTATGCTATGGCGTGACAGTGGCCTCTGCCTTACAACACATGTTTGGTTCATACTGACTCAATAGTAAACAAGTTTCTCAGATAGAATATCGTTTGGATGAGGGTTGGGAAGAGAAACCCCTCTCCTTCCATACTTTGCACTCCTCTTTCCCATCCCATGTCAGAGGCAGGTAACAGAGAAGAAGCCATCCCCAAGGAGTCAGTCTGCAGGATAACAGAGATTGGGCCCGTTTACGACCGCATCCCTGCACACACTAGGGACCATGAACAGCCTCCTCTAGACTGGCCAGAAGGAATGGCCACTGCTAACCCTTTCTCTGTTCTTTCCTTCTAGTGAGGGCTCTGTGATGGATTGAAAGAAGGGCTTGGTGTCCTTCAGGNGCGGGGAAAGACACTTGGAAGCCCCGTGGGTGACACCAAGGGTTCGTGCCGCACACAGCCATTAAAATGTTTTTATCCGAGCCACAGATAAATTGTAAGCCAATTTGAAAGTTGCGTGCTGGGCCCTGGGAACGCATTATACACAGTCACGGAAGGCTCGCCGAGGCTCTTCTTGGGGGTGTAGGTCACGCGGGGGAGCCTGTTCAGCCTGGGATGTTACAATCAATTAAATGTTGAAGGGCCCAGACACCCCCACCCGCCGAAGCGGAAGAGGCTGTTCTTCTGGTTCTGCCGCAAGACCGAGGCACAGGGCTTCTGGGTCGCTCTCCGCGGGCAGAGCTGCCTCCGAGGGGCCTCGAACCCAGAGCCAGGAATCAGGACCCCTAGAGGCAAGCCGCTTGTGCCCTTTCCTGTCCGCTGAGTATTCGAGCTGCGGTTCCCCGCGTGAGTCTCACGAGTGCCTCTCAGAGTAGGTGTTGTAATCTCCACTCTGCAGATGAGGAAAGGGAGGCTCTGGGGGTTAAAGGGCTCATCCACGTGAGTGCCAGGGCTGAGGCTCCCCTGCAGGTCTGCCCGAGACCAGAGCTGAGGTTCTTAACAGCTTCTCTGAGCCACCGACCTTGGCACAAAAGCATGGTGATGCAAGTGCCAAGCGAGCAAGGGGGTGGCGGGAGGAGTGCAGGAAGAAGAGCGGGGGCCCTGGGGAGCCTGCCCCCCGGCTGGGAGCACCTCGCATTCAGAGCCCAGTGGGACTCTCGTTCGTCAGGGGCCTACAGGAATGGGGGGAAGAGCAAGTCCATCAGCGCCCCCCACCCTGCCTGCTTCTCCATTTCTGCACCCAAGCCCCCGAAGCCATTCTCCCATCCACTACTACCCAGGGCCCCCTCACTACTCAGGCCCTCTGAACGGAACACTGGACTTGGAGTCCAGCCAACCTGGGTCCAATCCAGGTCAGTGTCCACGCGTGACACGGACAATCCAGCATTGAACTTCCTGCCTGGTAAGCACAATGCCAGAATGTCTTCTTTTGTTCAAATATATTCAGTTCAGTTCAGTCACTCAGTCATGTCCGACTCTTTGCGATCCCATGGACTGCAGCACGCCAGCTTCCCTGTCCATCATCAACTCCCAGAGTTTACCCAAACTCATGTCCATTGACTTGGGAATGCCATCCAAACAGCTCATCCCCTGTCGTCTCCTTCTCCTCCTGCCCTCAATCTTTCCCAGCATCAGGGTCTTTTCCAATGAGTCAGCTCTTCACATGAGGTGACCAAAGT
>SJYV01010363.1:887418-915557 GCA_006410875.1 Neotragus pygmaeus | reverse complement strand
AGGCACTAGTATGTGGCTTCATGTACATATAAATGATTGTTCCATAGAACAGAGATACTACTGTGAGGTGGGATCCACATGTATTAAGGATCTTTTGCCACCTTGCTGCTGACTTGATTCTCATGACTGCTTGAGTGATGACTCCATATGAGATAAGAATTAGTGACAGAGGTACCAGAAGAAATACCACTCCAAGAGCAAAGACAACAACTTCAATTACTTTTGAATAGACACAAGCCATCTTGATCAATGCTGGCATCTCACAGATAAAGTTATCCACCTCCCGGTGCCCACATCTTGGCAACTTCAAAGTCAAAGAGCAAAGAATTAAGGCACTGCCAAGACCACCTAACCAGGCAATCAACACCATCTTCTGGCAAAGCTCAGGGTGCATTATTACTGTGTAGTGAAGAGGTTGACAGACAGCAGCATAGCGGTCATAAGCCATTACAGCCAAGAGAAGGCATTCTGTGGCTCCCAAGTCAAGGGCAAAGAAGAATTGGAGCACACACCCTCCATATGTAATAGTCTTTTTTGGACCCCATAGATTTACCAGCATCTGGGGGATAATGCTAGTTGTGTAACAGAGGTCCACAAAAGACAAATTGGATAAGAAGAAATACATGGGCGTATGGAGCTGGGTGTCTAGGTAAGATACAAGAATGATAGTTGTGTTTCCTACCAGGGTTATAATATAGAAGATGAAGACAACCACAGAGATGATGTGTTCCAGTTGGGGCCNACGTTACCCACCCCAATATTCTTGCCTGGAGAAATCCATGGACAGAGGACCCTGGCACTCTACAGTCCAAGAAGTCCTAGAGAGTTGGACATGACTGAGCTACTACCACTAACTAATAGGAATGCTAAAATGAACATATGGTGGTATCACTTCTATGATTGAGTTTTTATGGGGAAGTTGGTTGCTTGACCCAATCAGTAATGCTGATATCCATCAAGAGACCTTTACGGGTAATATGCTATATGCAAGGTAGTAGCAAGGTTGATTTTGCATCCAAGCTTTGCTTGTACTTCAAGTGAAAACAGAGGACTTGAAAGTGAAACTGTCTGGAAAATCTAGATGGTATAATCTTTGCATAGATACACTGTACGCCAAAAAAATGCTATTAAAACCTGCGTCATAAGTAAAGGAGTGAAGAAAAAAATTGGTGTAAAATACATGTAATACCACTGTCTCTGAAATAAATGTTTACTTTATTTTTTATTTTTTCTTTTTATTATTATTATTTTTTAATACTTTGCCATACATCGACATGAATCCACCACAGGTGTACACGAGCTCCCAATCCTGAATCCCCTTCCTACCTCCCACCCCTCAATGTCTCTCTGTATCAAAGAAATATGAAATCAGTGCTAGACTATAAGCCAGTGCTAAGTACAACCCCCTGCTTGACCATCAAGACTCTGGATAACATTGGAAAATTCCTCTTCATCACTGAATTTTTAGTTTCCTCATCTATAAGGCCAAGCAGCTGGAACAAGATGATCTATTGTGTCTATTCCAGTGTTGAAATTCAATGATTTTCTGATTCTGTCTGAGTCACTAACAGAAAATAGAAATAAGTATCAAAATATCAAAACACATTTTTGCCTTTCATCATGAATACACAACTCCAAACTCTCAAATCCTCATTGTATCAAATTATATTGCATAATTACCATGAAATATCTATTGGTATTATCCCCAAATGCTGTATTTTGTCAAGAATTAGCATCTAAGAGCAACTAAACATTCAAAATATTTAATTCCTTATAGAATGCACTCATCAGTCACTAATGATTATTCATTTTTTGTTTCATTGTGATTAACTTACCTCTGGTTTTATTATTGTAGTCATTCTAGTGCCCTCATTTTTCCCTAGCTGAATAATCTTCCAGGAATATTCAGAGAAACATTAAATAAAGTGATATTTTTATAATATCAGGCTGAGATACAGTTAATAATTACTTTTTGGAATATGAAGCAACAGATGGTAATCAGCTATTTTTCATTTCCACAAGTGACAAAGAAAGACTAAAGCAAGAACAAAAAAGTTTGTGAATACCAAAAGAAGTTCTGGTCATTTTTACTTTTTAGAATTTGGCACCAAGAAATATCAGCCACTCTGTTTTTCTGAATATATTTGAGAATATGGCTGGTATATTTGCAGTGGTTGAGTTGAAAGGCCTCATGAAAATTAGACAGAAACTTATATTCCTCCCAGTCCCTTTCATGAACATAATTTCTACAAACTGTATCTAAGCTCAGCCCTGGGAATCATATAAATATGCCCCCAGGTAACCTGGACAGACCCATCTCCACTTCAGCGTTTCCATGGAAAGGTGTTCTAAAGCATCTTGGCTATTCCTTTGAGGGTTCATAAGCTCATGAGGACTGTGCCATTTTTATCCATGGTCACAAGTCATTGCAGAGGAGAGCGTAGAAGAATGGGCTGAAAAAAGACCTGACAAGAATTAAATAATAAATTAATATTCATGACACCTGTATGTTACCAAATTTTACACATTCTCTCATATAATTCCCACAACAAACCCACAGCCATATTCTCAGAAATGTTCACTTGCCTATAGTTTTGCAACTACTAAATGGATGAGTAGGAATTTGAATCCAGAAAAATTTCTAAGAGTGTTGAGAGGAAATATCATGAACAATATTTCAAATAGATGATTGTTGATTTGAAGGTCTTTATCTACATGTTTAACCCATTCATTTATTTGACCCCATTAATCTGGGACCAATAATTTTTAGAATTTCAAAGCAGTGAAGAAAATATGGATTCATTAATAAAGGATATTAGGTATTCATGTAGAAAAAAAAAGTTGGATCCTTACCTGTTGGATTCATATTTTTCAAATAGTTTAATACAAACCAAAAATGAAATCATAAAAACACTTGAAGGGGGGAGCTTTTTAATAATCAAAGAGTAGAGAAGGCCCTTTTAAGAACAGCATAAAACTCAGAAAACATAACAGAAAAGTAAACTAGACTATGCTAAAAATAAATTCAACATTGCTGAACCACTATAAGCACTCAAAAGAATGCAACCGCCTAGAAGATTTGCAATTTGTATCATAGTCAAAATTTTTCTAAAGTGTCTACAGATTAATATAAAAATACCCACAAAAGGCTGTTCATAATAGAGGAAACTATGTATGTGTAGGAACAGAGGGTTTGTGGAACTCTCTTTGACTTCCACTCAGTTCTACTGTGAACCTATAACTGTTCTAAAAAATAAAGTCTGTTTAAAAAATCCATGAGCATCCAATAGGAAAAGGGGACATAGAAGGTCAAGAGACAGTTCATATGCAAAAATGAAAATAGCTCTTATAATTAAGAAAAGATATTTAATCTTACTCGTAATGATAGGAAATAAATGATGATGTTTTAAGTGAGTGAAGTGAAGTTGCTCAGTCATGTCCGACTCTTTGCAACCCCGTGGACTATAGCCCACCAGGCTCCTCCGCCCGTGGGATTCTCCAGGCAAGAATACTGGAGTGGGTTGCCATTTCCTTCTCCAGGGGACCTTCCCAACCCACAGATCGAACCCAGGTCTCCTGCATCGCAGGCAGACACTTTAACCTCTGAGCCACCAACACTACATTTTGTGTATTATAGTGGAAAAGATTAGAAGGTCTTACTAACACATCCTGTTGAAAAATGTGGAGAAACAGATCCTTTCACACATTTCTAAGGGTGTTGCTGTAACCTACATATAGGGCAATTTGAGAATATCTCACAAAATTTTAAATGCACATATTATTTTCACCTAGCAGTTTCACCTCCAGGAATTCATCATTCTGATATAATCCCATATGTGTGAAATTTTATGTGCAGAATGGTATTCATTTTTGAATATTCATACCCATGATATTTTTTGTAATGGCAAAAGACTGAAAATTCATATACATTGCATTTTGTAATAGTAATAATAAAATATTGGAAGCACCTCTGGTGTCTATCAATAAGAGACACTTTCCTGAAGTGGTTTGCCTAATTATTGAATTTGAGTGAGAAACTGCCAGTGCTCCTGATCTGCTTACCCATCTTTCTTTTGGGGATCTACCTGCTCCATATTTAAGTCTATTTCATCAGATCATGAGCCTTTCGGGGAAGCCATTCATGTAGGAAGGTCCATGACTCTGAGTACTTCTCACCAAGTTGGTAAAATTGGTAAGTCTGTCTAATTTGAAGGTTCAGTGTTAGGAAATCATTGTCATTGTGTATCTGAGCTGCATTCTGCAGCATCAGCTTTACCAGTAATACATATATATTTTTTCAGCTTCATCTGCTTTGCACGGTGTTCTCACGAGGTTTCAAAATTCAGGTGGGACAAGAACAAGTGTCATATACTGTTCCTCCCCTATTTAACACACACATTTGGATCCTATCCACTCACAGAAATGAGAAAGTGTTCTGGGTACACAGAGGATGCAATCTCCAAGTTAAATTGATGGCAGAAAAGAGCAAGGTGCAGAACAGCCTGTGTAGAGTGCTACCATTTGGCTAAAAGGAAGTGGAGGAAAGAACATATGTTCATTTGTATCTGCCTAACATCTCTGAAAGGATAACACTTGAAATTGATAGCAATTGGTTGCCTCTATAAAAGGAAAGAGTGTGGCTGGGGAAAGAGATGGGAGGTTTTTCAGTGTCCACTTCTGTGCCATCTAGATTTTGAATATATGAGAATGTATGTGAGTTCCTTTCCTCTGTAATACATGCTTCTAAAATTATCTTTTTCTCTCCCCTCTCTTTCTTGCTCCACCATCAATGTCTATTCCACCAGGGCTGGTGTTCTTGTGTGCATGTGTGCTAAGCTGCTTCAGTAATGTCTCTTTGCAATCCTATAGACCATAGCCTGCTAGACTCTTTTGTCCATGGGATTCTCCAGGCAAAATTACTGGAGTGGATTGCCATGCCCTCCTCCAGGGTTCTTCCTGACCCAAGGATCAAGCCATCTTCTATTATCTCTTCTGCATTGGCAGGCAGGTTCTTTACCACTAGTACCACCTGGGAAGCCCACTGGTGTTCATAAAACAGTATAATTGTGCAATATGAGGAGGGGCAAGATTTACCTATGACGATTCTTGGTCTTTATTCTTCTCTGACACCTAAAAAGGCTTCTCTCTGCTCAGGCCCTTGTTGGCCCTCCTTATCCATGAAGGGCTCTTTCCACCAGGTGACTGGGGCTTTGATGATGCTGAATCAAGAGACAGGGATTCAGGTGGAAGTCAGCTCAATGGGAAAGAGGCTGGAGGGGGAGTTCAGGTTGTCTGAGAGGTTGGCACAAAATGAACTGAGAGATATGTGGAAAGTAGGTGTAAGTATGAGGGAATTGAGGTGTAAGTATGAGAGGAGTAGGAAGTATTCCTGAGAATTGCGTAAGTTTCATGGTTTTGAGATAGGACTATGTGAGTCACAGTTTCAGTGGACTTTTAGCTGAAAACCATTGTGATTGAACCTGGCTGCTTTGGATGACCTCAAATATTAGAGTGCAGCCAGGAAATTAAGACACTTGTTCCTTGGAAGAAAAGTTATGACAAAGCTAGACAGCATATTAAAAAGCAGAGCTATCACTTTGCCCACAAAGATCCATCTAGTCAAAGCTATGGCTTTTCCAGTAGTCATGTATGGATATGAGAGTTGAACCATAAGGAAGGCTGAGCACCAAAGAATTGATGTTTTCAAACTGTGGTGCTGGATAAGACTCTAGAGAGTCCCTTGGACTGCAAGGAGATCAGGCCAGTCAATCCTAAAGGAAATCAACACTGAATATTCATCGGAAGAACTGATGCTGAAGACAAAGCTCCAATACTTTGGCCACCTGATGTGAAAAACCAACTCACTGGGAAAGACCCTGATGCTGGGAAAGATTGAAAGCAGGAGAAGAAGGAGGTGACAGAGGATGAGATGGTTGGATGGCATCATGGACTCGATGGACATGAGTTTGAGCAAACTCTAAAAGGGAAGGACAGGGAAGCCTGGCATGCTGTAGACATGGAAGAGCAAAGTGTCAGACACAACTTAGTGACTGAATAACAACAAAAATAACAATATCAAAATTCAGTAGACATATAAAACATGTTATAAGGATTAAAGCCCTCCCATTGATAAACTTCTACTGATTCATTTACTATGGAGAATAAGTGAAAGTCACTCAGTCGTGTCTGACTCTTTGCCAATCCCATGGAAGACATAGTCCATGGAGTTCTCCAGGCCAGAATCCTGGAGTGAGTAGCCTTTCCCTTCTCCAGGGGATCTTCCCAACTCAGGGATCAAACTCAGGTCTCCCACGTTCCAGGTGGATTCTTTACCAGCTGAGCCACAAGGAAAGCCCAACAATACTGGAGTGGGTAGCCTATCCCTTCTCCAGCAGATCTTCCCAACTCAGGAATCAAACTAGGGTCTCCTGCAGGCAGATTCTTTACCAACGGAGCTAGCAGGGAAACCCTTATTATATAGATGCATAGCTTATTACCTTTTTCCTTCCTAAAAATACAATAAGGGCACTGATATCCTGTGTCCTAGGAACTTCCAGTGAACAGTTTTGTGTTTTGTTTTTTTCACCCGCAGGTATCAGATACAAGCAGTGGGCAGACACTGTGGACAGTGAGCTAAGTTTACCAGAACCTCCATGCCATAAAGTCTTGATGGAGGAGACCTAAGTGAAGCCAAAGCCCTTCTGGGGGGACGGGGAAAGTTCACCCAGACCCTTTTCCCAAATCTATTGACCCTACGATTCTCACATCTCCCATCCCTGACTTCTGTTTCTTCCTCCAGCTGATCTGTAAAATGCTTGGTTTGAATGTTCATATAAGACATATTTTCATTGGTAAGACTGAGTTCTGTTTATATTATAAAATACAAAACTACACCATTTTATGCAGATAATTAAAGAAGTATCAGATTGTCTTCGTTATAAATTTTCTTTCTTCCCAACATGAAATTCTGTTCACATATTTTCAGTTTTCACAGTTTGTTGCTCATATAGCTCATTACTTGGAAATACACACACTCAAGGAAACTTGGGCTTAAGTAAGATTTAGCAACATTGCCCTTTCTGCTGAGATCTGCTAGGGATTTTGTTAGAATCCTTGAGTTCTGGAATTATCATTGGCTTCTATGACAATGGGAGTAATACGAAATAATCACTGGTGATAACTCATTTCCTAGTCAGAGAGGTTTGGGGTATATGGGGAAACAGCTTAAAAATTTGATTTAAAACTTCAGGGAAAAAATTCAACAATAAATGTTGAGTATCATTCAGATACCTAAGTAGAAGCAGAATTCCCTACAGAATAGAAACTTTTCTGAAATACCTAGCAAAAAGACTTCCTTTCTTAGATTTTTTATAATTATCTATGGATGCAGGAAGAACAAAGCTAAAAAAACGATATGCTCTGGATGATTTTCAATGCTCTGATTTTATTTTCAGCTATATCCGTCCCCTCCCTCATTCATGAAAGTCAAATCATCCTAGCCAGATATTATTTTCACTTGGGAATGCTGCTTTCAATGGTAAGGATTAATAACATTGAGTTTATAGTATGTATGGACTTTCAAAACCTTGTAGCAGTTTTCCTGTATTTCTAAATCCACAAGTATTTCTTCTCAGTGGAAGATACTAATTCCTTGAATTGCTTGTGGATTAACAGTTATAAGTCTATTCGTTCGCTTACACAGAATTGTATTTTGTTTAATAAGACATCACCAGCAAACGATACCCTATTTCCCTAAACTTTGATGAATTAGAGTAAATGACAAATGAACACCTCTTCCCTTTTTTCAAGGCAAGCCCCCAACATCAACTACACATTGGATGATGCCCATCAGTGGTAACTCTGATGCAAAGAAGAGTAGGGAGCCCTTTCCTGGGCCAGATCCCTGAAAACTGCAAAAGCTTGGAAGCAATGCTCATGGGAAAAAAAGTGAACAGGAAAGTTAGTCTCACCATCGTGTCTGACTCTTTGTAATCCCATGGACTGTAGCTTGCCCAGCTCCTCTGCCTATGAAATGCTCTAGGCAAGAGTACTGTAGTGGGTTGCCATTTCCTTCTCTAGGGGATCTTCCCTACCCAGGGATTGAACCTTGGTCTCCTGCATTGCAAGCAGATTCTTTACCAGTTGAGCCACTAGGAAAGCCCACTGCCCATGGAGGAGCTGGCCAAATATCCCAAAACAACAACTGGTCTAGTCTTGTGCTTGGAAAGGCAATTTAGAGCAAGGGATTCTGTAGTTCTGAATTTGTCCTTCATTCTTGGGATGCTTGCTGCCATTCCACTGAGTTTTTAAAGACATTTTGATTGAGCAGTGTTATTGTAGCCCTCACTTTTCAGATATGACTTCAATGGAAATCCTGCTAAGCCTGGCATATACCAGGCTAGGCAACAAGTAGCTTGATTCCAATTATGACGTAGAAGCGGGCTTCCCTGATAACTCAGTTGGTAAAGAATCTGCCTGCAGTGCAGAAGACTCCAGTTCGAATCCTGGCTTGGGAATATCCCCTGGAGAAGGGAAAAG
Source organism: Neotragus pygmaeus (assembly GCA_006410875.1). Classification (NCBI taxonomy): domain Eukaryota; kingdom Metazoa; phylum Chordata; class Mammalia; order Artiodactyla; family Bovidae; genus Neotragus; species Neotragus pygmaeus. Next base: position 907,019 of record SJYV01010363.1, on the reverse strand, counting down.
CTAACCACTGCAGTATTCTGGCCTGGTTGCAAAGATTCAGACATGACTGAGTGACTTTTACTTCCACTTTCTTTCTTTCATGACATAGAAAAGGGGAGGGAGTAGGGCTGGAGGTAGATAATATAAAGAGGTGACAGTCATAATCTCTTTTGTTCTATTTTCCATTGTGATGAAAAATAAGACCAACTAAAATCGTGACTCATCTTCTCAATTTAATCATCTGGTTATAGAATGTTTAGTGATTCTCTCATATTTCCCATCATTATGAATTTTGTTTTCTGTTTTGGCATTTGGCCATTATATTACATGGAAAAAAACTAGCCACAGGCACCTTCTCTTGCCACTCATATGGTTAAGAGTTTCATGATGCTCAAATGCTAGGTTGTTGCTATAAAATTGCATGCATGAATAATCAAGCAATGTTATTCTAAATTTGAAGGATAAACAACCTGCTACATCTTGGTTACAAGACTGCAACCATAATCAGTCTCTGCTCAATTTAGCTGAAAATGACTAATGATTAGAACAAGGTTATATCACTCTAAGAGCAGGTCATGTCTTAAACTTACAGCCTCAAGTAATAGAAAACTGCCTTGCCACAGTAAAGACTGAGATTACAGTCCTACTATTTAAGATAGAAATACTCTGTGATTTGTCAACTCAACTTGTAAAAAACTGAGGAATCCATATGCTAAGGGAATCCACCCAGTGTCCTGAGCTGGTCTACCTCTACATGAGTGAATATATTAGGGCACTATTATGTGCCACATGATAACCTGGAAATGAATTTGTCTCTGTTAATTTAAGTAAAATTCACATCTCATATTGAGTGGGCTTCCCAGGTGGCACTAGTGGTAGAGAATCCACCTGCCAATGCAAGAGATGTAAGAGTTGCAGTTTTGATCCCTGGGTTGGGAAAATCCCTTGGAGTAGGACATGGCACCCCACTCTAGTATTCCTGTCTGGAGAATCCAATGGACAGAGGAACTTGGCAGGCTACAGTCTACAGGGTTACTAAGAGTTAGACACATCTGAGCAACTGAGCACACATGATTACTTGTGGGAGTAAATTCTTAGAGATTACCAGAAGATGACTGCAAAATCTCAATAAATGTGGTCAACTAGTAACTTCATAATTATTAATCAGACTCTTTCAAGATGGCCAGAAGCAAAGACATACTGTGACTACCTCAAATCATGGACAGTTATTGTAAAGAATCACAAGGAAGGAAAAGAGACATGAGACATCCTCAGGAGCCTTATAATCAGGGACTTTAGACCCTGAAAGTCTGCTCTGGAGTCAATAGGAGCCAAGAGAACCGCTTTCATCATAACTGGTCATCTGCCACTCCATCCAAGCTTTGCCACTGTGATGAATTGATAATTCCACATCTCTGTTGCTTCTGCTCCTACCATTGCTGATGCAGTGCATTCTCCTTATTGGGGAGGTTTCTTCTTATTTAAGGCGTTAGTGCCTCATGGCTTTCTCCCCTTTCTGATTTTTTTTTTTTTTTTGGCATTCATTTTGCATTTCTTGCATTTTTGCTTTGTAATTCTTTTTTTTGCATTCTTCTAATAAGACTCTTGATGAAAGTGAAAGAGGGGAGTGAAAAAGCTGGCTTAAAGCTCAGCATTCAGAAAACGAAGATCATGGCATCTGGTCCCATCACTTCATGGGAATTAGATGGGGAAACAGGGGAAACAGTGTCAGACTTTACTTTTTGGGGCTCCAAAATCACTGCAGATGGTGATTGCAGCATGAAATTAAAAGACGCTTACTCCTTGGAAGGAAGGTTATGACCAACCTAAATAGCATATTTTTTAAAATTAATTTAAATTTATTAATTTTAATTAGAGGCTAATTACTTTACAATATTGTATTGGTTCTGCCACACATCAACATGAATCCACCACGGGCATAAACGAGTTCCCCATCCTGAACCCCCCTCCTACCTCCCTCCCCATACCATCCCTCCGGGTCATTCCAGTGCACCAGCCCCAAACATCCTGTATCCTGCATCGAACCTGGACTGGCGATTCATTTCTTATGTGATATTATACATGTTTCAATGCCATTTCCCCAAATTGTCCCACTCTCTCACTCTCCCACAGAGTCCAAAAGACTGTTCTATACATCTGTGTCTCTTTTACTGTCTCGCATACAGGGTTATTGTTACCATCTTTCTAAATTCCATATATATGTGTTAGTATACTGTATTGGTGTTTTTCTTTCTGGCTTACTTCACTCTATATAATTGGCTCCAGTTTCATCCACCTCATTAGAACTGATTCAAATGTATTCTTTTTAATGGCTGAGTAATACTCCATTGTGTATATGTACCACAGCTTTCTTATCCACTCATCTGCTGATGGTGGATCTCTGGCCAGCACAGAAACCTCTGCCTTGAGGTCATAGGCCCATTCAGCCTTGTCCTCATCAGCTGTGCCCAAGGGAGTAAGAATGTGCAGTACAAAAATGCCCCACTTAAAAAAAAAGAGCCCTATGTGTAAGAAACACTTCAGAAGGGTGTGGCAGGCATTATGAGGATACTAGAGGACCTCCTTCCATGAAATCAGGGCAGGACTGTGACTTAGAGAGTGGAACCTAGTATACTGTGTTGTGTTATATTGATAGAGGCACTCCTAGATGGTAAACAACGAAATTCCAAAAAGCAGTAGGAGACCAGTTGTTGCCCAACAGAGAACAAGCTTAAGGGTCAGTCCATCTGAAAACTGCTTTTATTGTTGAGAGGTGTTTTTTTCATGGAAGCCATATATTAACCTTCCTTCTTCTGAGCTCAAATGACCTTTACATAAAACCAACTTTATGTAATTTGACTACAGGGCAAGTATATATGGCTCTTTCAACAAGAAGATATGTGTGTATACAAACAAACTATATATACAAACAAAGCTACATATAATACAAAAAGTCCCTGAATTAGGATGGTTAAACTTAAATTTTTTTTGACTTTATGATGACATCAAAGAAATATACATTTAGTAGAACCTGTCCTTTGAATTTTGAGTTTCGATCTTTTCCTGGGATGTGCGTTATGATACGCTAGTGATAATGAGCAGGGCAGTGAGCTGTAGCTTTTAATCAGCTGCAAGCTTGTGAGGGCAAATGATTGATACACTTACAGCCTTTCTGTTTTTCACTTGCAGTGAGTACTGTATTCAATAAATTACATGAGCTAGTCAACACTTTATTATAAAATAGGCTTTGTGTTAGATGACTATCTGACTGTGGGCTAATGTGGGTAAGCTAAGCTATGATGTCCAGTATATTAGGTGTATGAAACACATTTTTGTCTTACAATATTTTCAATTTATGACATCAGGATATAATTCCATTGTAAGTTGAGAAAAATCTGTGTATCTGTATGTGTTTCTAGACAATGTACATAGACACAAATAGATTTATATAATATATACATTAATGTACAATATTCATTATATGTATTCCATCATATCATATGTATTCTATTATAAATGAAAGGGAAAGTTGCTCAGTTGTGTCCAACTCTTTGGGACTCCATGGGCTAATACAGTCCATGGAATTGTCCAGGCCAGAATACTGGAGTGGATAGCCTTTCCCTTCTCCAGGGGATCTTTCCAACTCAGGGATCGAACCCAGGTCTCCCACATTATAGGTGGATTCTTTACCATCTGAGCCACAAAGGAAGGCCAAGAATACTGGAACGGGTAGTCTATCCCTTCTCCAGAAGGTCTTCCTGACCCAGGAATTGAACCAGGTCTCCTGCATTGCAGACGGAGTCTTAGTCAACTGAGCTATCAGGGAAGCCCCATTTTATAAATGATAAAAATATATAATATGTAGTATATATAGATAAAATATAAATAAATATGTGTATCATATATGTATATATATTTCCATGATACTTGAAAATGTAAATTTATCCCTCAGAGATAGAAGAACTCACAAAAATTAAGATTCTGGCCCTCAAAAGTTGAGGGTCAGTCCCTAAAATATGATAAATGCCTCCAAAGGAAATTTCTAGCTGAAGCTCAACAAGCCTCCCCCTTATTCTACACCTCTGACCCCCATGAACAATAAACCTATTGGAAACTTCAATACAAAGCACTTCCTTGTCAAGGGAATCCCATATGTATTCACTCAATAATTGATAAGAATCATTTTAATTTAGCCAGACTGTTGGCTATTACACTGCACACCAGATTATTCACAAATAGTTTTCCAAACTGAGTCATTGGAGATGGTTAAAAGGAAGAAAAAAAATGTTTCCAAGTCTTAAAAACAAGCTGAAATGGAGATAAATATACTATTATTTGCAGATTTTAGGCTCAACCTTGGCTATTCAACAACATCAGTTTTCCACCTTCATTTCTGCCTCCCTTCTGTTCATGAGCACATTACACTTCCATTACGGACCACTCTCATACACACAGTGAGTTTCAGTAAGGTGGCATGCACACAGCCGAGGACCATTCTTCCACACTTCTACCTTACGAAGACTTTCAAAGCACTGGTCTACTGCAGTCTAGGTAAATTGTGTCTGGAGTTGCACAGTGTATAGACTGCACGATTGTGTGCCTCAGTTGCATATAACTGACCTTCTAATACCTTTGATTGGTATACTGTTTAGATTTAAACTACTCCTGTCTATTCACTTTGTCTTTTGAATTCTTAGAAAGCATTAAAGGACAATAATTACAGACAATTAGGGGACAAAAACTCCAATGTACACACAGGTACTAAAGGCAATAGGTGATGAAATGTTTAATGCTCAGGCTCACTAAAAATCACAGTGCTGGCGGAGTTATTTACATCATTCTTCAAGGTTCCGAAAGAAGTAAACTATGTCAGGAGGAAATATTGCTTTGTATCTGGGGCCGAGGCTTGGGAGATGAAGGTTAAATACAAGAAATTGCTTGGGGTGGATTTAACTGTGGTCAATACTTCCAGGAAACACACTATATTTTCATTCTGTGGAAATTAGCTTCTGTAAGTTTCCTGTGTGTGTGTGTGTGAGAGAGAGAGAGAGAGAGAGAGAGAGAGGCAGGGAGGGAGAGAGAGAAAGGCTGTATATATGCAAGAATGTCTCAATTCCTTCAATCAGAAAAATCATTTTGAATAAAAATTGTTTGATAGTGGAGGTGGTTATGAGATTCTTTCAACTTAAAGTAGCAATTCTCCAGCCCATTAATTCCGTCTTCAAAGTTCCCCATTATTTAAACATCGTTGTTTGTCTCCGCCTCAGAGTTGCTGGTTTGGAAAGACTCCTGCCACATCCATTAACCACTGAAGCAGGCAGGGCTCCTGTTGCATTATCTTATTAAAAGACTGTTTGCTTTTTAAATGCCTTATATATAAAAAAAGCACAAGATCTATTTCCTGTCATGAAATAACCACATTGATTAAAACACAAACCCAGCAAGATGGCCTCAAAATTTGCTTCTGCCAAATTGGCAATGACTGTGAAAACTAAGATTGCTGTAAAACAATTTTAAGATGTGAAACCTCACCAGTAACTATTATTGTGGGGTAGGAACATCACGAAAATAAACAGTATTCTGAGAAGAATCTGGCAAGGCAGAATGGTCTGAACTATATGCTAAAAATGCTTCGAAGCATCTAAGGTGAATATGAATTAGAGAACTAAGGAACTTAATACCAACTAACCGGCCATGGCTCTTACCCACTGGCCTTGATTGGTCCCTCTTCCTCCTTCAGGACAGTGTCCACACTGCCACCAAAGACATAGCATTGGCTAACTTTATGTCTCTGTGCCACATTTGGGTAATTTTTGCAATATTTCAAACTTTTGAAAATTATATGTGCATAGTGACCTTTGATCAGTGACATTACCATAATAATTATTTTGGGGCATTGTGAACCACACCTAAACAAAACAACAAACAATCTTATAAATGTTATGTGTTCTCCCCTCTCCCCTCTTCTCAGTCCTCCCTATTCCTTGAGACAAACAATACTAAAATTAGGCCAGTTAATAATCTTATAACAACTTCTGTGTGTTCAAGGGAAAGCAAGAGTCATACTTCTCTCACTTTAAGTCAAAAGCTGGAAATAATTTTCATGAGAAATGTCAAATATTAGGTGACTTGCACCAAACAGTTAACTNTTTTTTTTTTTTTTAATTGTCTATTTGGCTGTGCCAGGTCTTAGCTGTGGCATGGGGGATCTTTAGTTGGGGCACGTGAACTCTTAGTTGGGGCATGTAAACTCTTAGTGGCATGTGGGATCTGGTTCCCTGACCAGGGATTGGACCAGGGCCCCCTGCTTTGGGAGCATGGAGTCTTAGTCACTGAACCACCAAGGAAGTCCCTCCTCTGGCTTCTGACTCCTGGATCAGTGCTCCTTAGTCTATACCATGAGAGCTGCCAATCTCCCCTCTTCCAGTTCTCAGTTTTCTTTTTCCTCATGATCTGATCAGTCACAGATCCTTCTGTCAAGTGGCATATGGTACTTAATAAGTACTGAGGGCCTCCCGAGTACACACTGTCCGAGGCCCCCTGGAATGTACAAAAGAAATAGAAAATGTGATCCCCAATCAAAGAGGTGTATCAGGGACATCCCTGGTGATCCAGTGGATGAGAGTCCCCCTGCCAATGTGGAGGACACAGATTCGATCCCTGGTCTGGGAAGATCCCATGTGCCACGGAGCAACTGAGCCCAAGCCCCAACTCCTGAAGCCCACGTGCCCTAGAGCCTGCACACCTCAGGGAAGAGTAGACCCCCACTTGCTGCAACCAGAGAAAGCCCACACTGCAGCAATGAAGGCCCAGCACAGCCGAAAACCAATTCATTTTAAAAAGAGATGTGTCAGCACCAGTGTATGCTTCCAGACCCCTTTGCACCATAAAGCAAATCCCCCAAATGCCCTGAGTCTCACCAGGAAGGCAAGGTTTGTATATGCAAAAAAATATCTGAATGCAACATCAAGCAATCCAGAGAGTGCCAGAGAAAATCAGAGGAAACAGGAGTCAATCATCCAAGTAGGTTCCATGGACATTGGCGGGACTTGAGGTAAATCTTAATGACACTAAGAAAGAGGGGGACAAGAGAGGAATATAAACAAAACTCAGGGACAGAGGTAAAGAACAGTCAGAATAGCAACAACAGTGAAAGAAATAGACGAAAGGAGTGGGGCGCGCGCGAGGCTCGTGGACAGACCGGCCCTGGCCTGTCCTTGCCTCCACCTGTCCAGGATGGCTGAGCAGCCGTCGGACAGATGAGTAGAAGACTGGAGGTAGTGCTCTCTCGAAATGTGCTCTGGCCCTGGGATTCCAGGAGCAACTTGTTCCCCAAGGCCTCTGGGCTTGTCTCTGTGCAGAAATCTGCTGGCAAGTCTAANCCCCTGTGTTATACAGCATTTTCAACTAGCTATCTATTTTACATATGGCAGTGTAGTTTTAAAGCTATGGGGGATGTATCATAACCCTGTTTGTGAATTTGAGAGGTGTAAGACATCACCTAAGACATCTTAAGAAGAACAGGAAAAATGTTTTCAGCTTTTCATTCTTTGTATTGTGTGTACGTAGTATTGCTGCACTTGAAACTTTGTAAAATAGGACTGATCAAGACTGTCATTGTGTAAGGCAGTTTGTCCAAGGAAAACATGACGGTTTGTTATCTTAGCCATGAAAATAATTTACATAGTGAATTGCCCATCTGTACAGGCTTGGAAGAGGAGAACACAAATATCATATCTGAGCTGATTTTACCCTTTCATGAATTTTCTGGTAAAACATTCATAAAACCCATTTCTACAATTGATCTCAGTCACTGGATTTCCTGAACATTTTTCTTAGGAAAAAAAGCTTTCTACGTTTTTCTTTATTCCACTATTCACAGAGAAGTAAGCTTGACCTTAAACAAACTAAGGACCTAATCGTCACATTATCTGCTACATGTGGGATGTTGGTCAGGTCCGCTGGATGCTATGCATAGGGCACTGGGAAACTTGCCCAAGTCCCTGATGCTACTGTTTTTCTTTATGTTTAAGGATTTTGAGCAGATAAAAAGAAAGACTGCTATAGGCTCTAATTTTAGAATTCTAAGAAATCCTTTAAGGTCCACTATTTCTAGGATATTAAGATAAATATTGTGAAAACAATTTTTATGGATTTCTTGCTTGTTCATTATAGCTTATGTTCAGAACAGACAGAGAGAGATAGTAAGTTGATTATGCTTGTTAAGGGTTGAGAGTAATGGAAGACTGGGGATAATAGCTAAATTGTACAATGTTTTTAATGTGACGAAAGTGTCACTTTACTAAAATTGATAGTAGTGATGGTTGACAATTTTGTGATTATGTTAAAACCACTAAATTATACATGATAAATGAATGAATTATGTGTTGTTTGAATTATATCTCAAAAAGGTATTGGAAAATAAACTCTTTCCAAGCATATTGCATAAAATATTATTTAACAAGAAGTACAATTAATATATATTGAATGCTTAATGTATCTCAGCTACATTAATATGTCCAAAGCACAATACATATATTTAATACTTTTCATATATTATTTCATTTAATATTCATAATAGCATTATGATGTTAATGCATTATTATTATTATTATAATTCTCACTTTATTNTATATATTGAATGCTTAATGTATCTCAGCTACATTAATATGTCCAAAGCACAATACATATATTTAATACTTTTCATATATTATTTCATTTAATATTCATAATAGCATTATGATGTTAATGCATTATTATTATTATTATAATTCTCACTTTATTGATGTGAAAATTGGGACACAAACAGTGAAATAACATAACAACAATACACAGCTAAATTAGGTATTTCCCCCTGAGGGGAATGTAGCAAGTCTAATAAAGTGGAACATAGTACAGTGATAGCAATCTTTAGAAACACAGTTCAATTTTTAACCCTCTTCTAAAGCATAGAGCAAGAGCTTCCATATACTCCATCATTTCCTAGGTTACAAAACATCATTTAAACCTTGAAAGAAATGGATCCAAATGATTACACTGGTACGTGAAAAGCATACATGTAAAGCAACTCTAAAACAGCGCCAATATTTATTTCTGTAAATCATAAATTCTGTCTATTTGTTTGTAAGCACACTTTCAAACTTGTTTTGGTTCATCAAAGAAACAACTGTATGAACACCAGACTTAATGCTCAAGCAAAATTTTTGTATGTGGTAAACAGTTATGTATATAAGAATATGATAGCAATGTATGATGCATAATTTTAAGAGAAGGAAATAAAAATAAAAGGTGATAAAATTAGGTACTGATAGACATATTATTTTATTAACTCATGAGTCTTTTATTTTGTACTAACCTAGGTTTTATAGTTGCAATTTAAATTTTCAACTGAGTATTAAAAATATATTTATTAAAAGATGTAAAAAGTAAATATTAATACAAACATCCATGTGGAGGAAATAAAATCCAACTAAATTCTGAACGTAAAAAGTCATAAATCAAGGTTTCTTTCTCAGTCTTTCAGGGGTTGTATAGTCTTTCACACATCAAGTTCTCCATCTTTTAATCTATATTTATCTGCCTCTTAAAGTAACTTGTATTCCATATGTCCAAATATGGCAACCTCAGTCTCAATTTGAGAAATATCATCACCTCAGATATGCAGATGTTACCACTTTAATGACAGAAAGTGAAAAGGAACAAAAGAGCCTCTTGATGAAGGTGAAAAAGCTGGCTTAAAGTTCAACATTCAAAAAAAGGATATCATGGCATCCAGTTCCATCACTTCATGGCAAATAGAAGGGGAAAAAGTGGAAGCAGTGGCAGATTTTTCCTTCTTGGTTTCCAAAATTACTGTTGATGGCAACTGCAGATATAAAATTAGAACACAATTGATTCTTGGAAGGAAAGCTATTATGAAACTCAAGGCAACATATTCAAAAGCAAAGATATCTCTTTGCCAGCAAAGGTCTATATAGTCAGTATGATCTTTTCAGTAGTTATGTATGGATGTGAGAGTTGGATCATAAAGAAGATTAAGTGTCCAAGGACTGATGATTTCAAATTGTGGTGTTGGAGAAGGCTCTTGAGAGTCCTTTGGATAGCAAACCATTCAATCCTAAAGGAAATTAGTCCTGAATATTCGTTGGAAGGACTGATGCTGAAGCTGAAGCTCCAATACTTTGACCACCTGAAATGAAGAGTTGACTCATTGGAATAGACCCTGATGCTGGGAAAGATTGAAGGCAAAAAGAGAAGAGGGTGGCAGAAGTTGAGATGGTTGGATATTATCACTGACTCAATGGACGTGAACTTGGGAAAACTCTGGGAGAAAGTGAGGGACATAGAGGCCATGGGGTTGCAAAGAGTTGGACATAACTGAGTGATTGAATAACAGTCTCAACATATTTTCTATTATAAGCCTTAAATATTGGCTAGCTATACACTGGGACTTTTAATTCCACATCTTGAAAGAAGGAATCTGACATTACTAAGCCATTACTAAACCATTACTAAGCCAATGGATTGTCTAATTTTGGATCAAATGTATATTTCATATAATCCATGGCTGAGGGTGTAGAATCCTGTGCCATCAGCCCTCTGTCTCTGTGGGCTCCACATTTGCAGATACAACCAACTGCAGATCAAAGATATTTGAAAAACATTCCAGAAAGTTCCAAAATGCAAAACTCAAATTTGCCACTCACTACTACTTATATAGCATTTACACTGTATTTGCTATTAATTACATAGAATTTACATTGTATTAGCTGTTACAAGTAACCCAGAGATAATTTGAAATGCACTGGAGGGTATGCATAAATTATATGTAAACACTGTATCATTTTATGTAAGAAACTTGAGCATCCAAGGATTTTAGTATCTGCCGAGATTCGGGAGTCAATCCTCTGAGGATATCGAGGGACAACTGTAGTATTAACATATAAATGTTCTCTTCCAAAGATCTACAGATAGAGCAAGTTTCTAGAAGGTGCTCTGGGATGGACATAATGAAAGATTTGAGAAAATACACTTTCACTTTTTTGTCTAAGTTACAGTACAGAAGAATCAGATGGCCACATTTCTTGAAGTGCCTTCACTGTTTGTTCTTTATTACAGGTTATGTCTAGCAAAAGAAGGTTAATATTTTCAGGTTCTTTACTACTAGTGCCTCCTGGGAAGTGCCTTTCTTATCTCCACTATTGCCAAATATCAACTCTGATCCAAAGAGTGACCTCAAACCTAAAATTTATATATGAGAAAATGTAATTCCCCTAAACAAGAAATAAAACAAAAAGTCAAAAAGAAAATATTACTAGTACCATAGCTAGCCAGCTTTTTACATATAAGAACAAATTATTACAATATGTTTATTATAGGAAATGATGGCAAAAATAATGAAATGTTAATAAAAACTGAAAACTTGTCATGATATCCTGTGATGTACACCTTTTTTCCTCCAATACAGGGTTAGTCATGGCACAAGTTTTCAAAGTCTTAAAAACTGTTGTTGTTGTTCAGTTGCTTAGTCATGTCTGAATCTTTGCGACCCCATGGACTGCAGCATGCCAGGCTTGCCTGTCCTTCACCATTTCCTGGAGTTTGCTCAAACTCATGTTCATTGAATCAGTGATGCCATCCAACCATCTCATCCTCTGTTGTCCCCATCTCCTCCAACCCTCACAAGAATTATATTAACAACCTTCAGTCATTAACAAAAACATTCTATTTTGTTAATTTGTCATATGAGGATTTGCTGCACATTTAATCTTCTAAATATGTAGTTGCTGTACACAGTTGTTTTTGAATTTGATGAAGACTATTGGTGAAGACATTGGTGAATATTCTAATGTCATAGAAAGTTCTTAGCTGTTAGATAGTACATTACTTTGCTATTAAGAAATGTGACTTTAACTATAGCTTTAGGGGCAAGTAAAAGATACAAGAAAAGATACATTTATATTCTATAAATGCAATTTTTAACCTCTATCACAGTCTACTCCAATCATGTCTCAGGTAGTGACAAGATTGGAAGGTACTGTTCCTTGCAGAGAGCAGCTAGAATAAACTGACCAGTTCTCTTCCACCTGGGTCCTAGAATAAGAAATTATGAAAAGATTAAGGGTTGCTAAATAAATATTTTACAATGGTGGTTATCTTTCCAAATTTGTGTACTGCCTGGATCACTAGAAGTACAAACTCCAACAGCTGTTTTCCAGGCATGCACAGCTGTTAGGAATGTGTGGGACTATCAATTTTAAGTTTCTGTATCACAATCTAGAAACATCATTAACTACTAATCCAACCCCTAAAAATTGGATTTTTCACTCCTATCATCTGCTTATCCTTACCCAGCATAAGAAAGTTTCAGAATTTTTAGTTATTGTTATTTATAAAATGAATACAACAAAACTAAGTCCCTATGTATAATCCAAATGACAGTTTATTTGCTTGTAAGTATTTGAATTAAGCAAGAACATTTACTGGTAGACTGAATAATTCTACATAACGCCTCATAATTTGTTTAATCTTTTTCATTTTTAAGTTAGTAGCTTTGAAATTTTCCCTGATAGCTCAGTTGGCAAAAAGTCTGCCTTCAATGCAAGAGACCCTGGTTCAATTCCTGGATTGGGAAGATCCCCTGGAGAAGGGATAGGTTATCCATTCCAGTATTCTTGGGCTTCCCTGTGGCTCAGCTGGTAAAGAATCCACCTGCAATGTGGGAGACATGGATTCTATCCGTGGTTGGGAAGATCCCTTGGAGAAGGAAAAGGGAAAACCCACTCAAGTATTCTGGCTGGAGAATTTCATGGACTGTATAGTTCATGGGGCACAAAGAATTGGACACGACTGAGTGACTTTCACTTTTTTCAGACTGACAAAAGTGCAGAGTTGCTTTTAGATACAACTAGGGAGCTGATGGCTCAGATGGTAAAGCATCTGTCTACAATGCGGGAGACTCAGTTCGAGCCCTGGGTTGGGAAGATCCCCTGGAGAAGGAAATGGCAATCCACTCCAGTACTATTGACTAGAAAATCCTATGGACAGAGGAGCCTGTNCTAGGGAGCTGATGGCTCAGATGGTAAAGCATCTGTCTACAATGCGGGAGACTCAGTTCGAGCCCTGGGTTGGGAAGATCCCCTGGAGAAGGAAATGGCAATCCACTCCAGTACTATTGACTAGAAAATCCTATGGACAGAGGAGCCTGTTAGGCCCCAGTCTATGGGGTCGCAAAGAGTCGGACACAACTGAGCAACTTCACTTCATTTCACTTCACTTCAAGGAGCTGATATTCATTAGATGGGGAGAAAGATTGTAAATTAAAAGTTTAAAGTATTGTATTATTAATATTTGAAATGTTATCTAGCACTAAGAAAATTCTTTAAGAAATAATTTGAGGTCCTAAAATAAATCTCTTAGTCTCTGGAAACATCTTGTTCACTTTTGGGGCAGGGGAAACAAGAAAAATTAGTGTTTAATAACTGAGGAAATACAGAGCAAGAACTGGTCAGTGGGACATTTCTTATTTTTCTGGTTCTGTTTACTTGAGACACTCATGTATTTTAGATAAGTGGGAGGAGATATATTTTTATAATGCTTTTTTTTTTCCCCACAGATATTGTTTCCTAGACTTAAGTAGTTTGCACATAGTTGAAAAGTAAGAGTGTGTTTGTGCTAATGGATGTCTCCAGTTTCTTCCTCGAGTAATATAATGAGGTGGAAGGAAGGTCATTGACTTGAGTGGAGGAATTCAGGCTTCAACAACCCACAGACCTTGGTTCAAATCCCATTTTCACTATATGTTAACTATGTGTTCTTGGAAATTGCTTGCCTGTTTCTGTAAGTCTCTGTATCTTATTGAAAAATGATGAGACAATAAATCAACTTTATAAGACTATCATGATGATTATGTGACAACATGTAAATAGACTCAACATGTTTTTGAGGCTGAATACAAATAATTTCCTTATCCTTTCTGGGAAAGAAATGGGACAGAGACCTCACATTATAAACATGTGGGGTCAAGAGATCAGTTCAGTTCAGTCACTCAGTTGTGTCCAACTCTGCAACCCCAGCATGCCAGGCCTCCCTGTCCATCACCAACTCCCTGAGTTCACTCAGACTCATGTCCATNACCAGGCTCAGCCCCCTTACGTCCCCAGTCAGTGCTCTCAACTCCTGTTTCCTTGAGAAGCCAGAAGCCACCTGGCATGCAGTTCCTATCTCCCACCTCCCTCTCCTGCCACTGCTAGGAGAGGGGTCCCTCCTTTTGACCAAAGCCAACCCCCACATACATGTACAAGGATCCCACCCCCTCTTGCCTCGACAGGGAGCTGGTGCTGTCAGTTCCCCTTCCCTTTCCTGAATCCCTCACCTGAGCTCCTTCTCCTATAAACACAGTGTAACCTGCAGCATCCCACAGGAACAACCGCAAGCTCCCCTCGACCCTGATGCCTCCCATCCTTCCAGTCTCCTGAACTTCTAGGAGGAGGACTCCTGCTCTCCATCTGCCCTGCTTCCTTCACCCCTTGCCTTCTCTAACCCCTCTGCCAGGCCTCCACCGATTTCCCCACCTCCAGATCTGAGGACGCCGGCCGGTCCTTACCTATCCTGGCCTCTCTGCATCATCAGAAGCCCCTGAATTTTTTCCTTTCCCTTCCTGGGTCCTTTCTTTCCCCCAGTATCCCGCCAGTCACTCCCCCTTCCCTGGCCTCTTAAGTGCTTCCAGCTTGGCTCTTCTCACCCTAAGTGACCTCCTCAGGGACTCTAACCCAGGCACAGCAAAGGTGGAGGGAAGAAAACTGGCTTTGAAGTCAGATGGTTCTAGGTTTCAATCCCAGTCCCAACAAACGGTGAGTTTGAGCAAGTTTCTTTACCTCTCGGAGCATAAACTTTCTCATCTAGAAAACGGGAGGATGAAATTCTGACCTTGCTGGTTGTTGGAGGGTACAGATAGATCGTGTGGAAGGTCCAGCACAAAGCAGGGGCACTCTGCCCCACTGTGGGACATCACGGCTCCAACCATCACCAACGTGATGACTCCCAAATCTATACCTCCGGCCCCCACTTTTCTTGTAACTCTAATTCTGTGTGTCCAGTTTTCAGGCCCGTGTGTCTAGCTCTCTTTTTTCTAACTTGCCCTATATTTTTGCCTACTGAGAGATATTTCCCTTGGTATTTTTCAAGATCTCAAGCTGAACCGACCCCAGCTGAACGTTGTCCCTCTCTGCACTCACCCCTGACCTGTCCTCTTTTTGACCTCCATATAATGGCCCCATGACCACTCAGTGGCTCCAGCTGGCTTTCTCAGAGTCTGAAAAGACTCTCTCTTCCTCTCCCATCTGAGAGGTCACTGCATCCTGAGGGCAAAACGTCTGAAACCTCCCTCAATTCTACGCCTCCTCTCCACCTCCGTTGCTGCTGCCTCAGCCTCTAGGCACTCAGCAAGCCTCCCGTGGACACACACGGGCCTCTGTGCCAGTCCTGAGCCCTCCTCCCCAAAGACACTTCGTGTCTCTCTTCTGATCTCGCTGCGGGACACCCAAGCCACACCGTGCCTGCCGCATGCCATGGCCTTGGTAGCTGGGAAACCGCTATTGCCCTCCAAGATCCGGTTTAGGTGTACCTTGTCTACGAGAGCTCCTCACCGCCCCCGCAGGCATGGTGCTCAGTGGCCCTGAAACCTATCCTGAGGGCCCTGGGTGTGCTGCACTGTAATGGTCTCTCTTCAGTAGTCTGTCGGGCGTTTGAGGGCAGGACCATCGCATCCCCAGCCCCGAGCATATGCCTGGTGCAAGTCGCGCTAAGCGAGTGTTTGCCGAGTGAATGAAGGAATGGCAAGCTCTTGGGAATCCCAAGGAGAGGGCAGCGTGCCCCTGACCTGTCTCCCTACCTCCCACCAGCTCCGAGTTGTGTTACCTAAAGGGCTGGTGGCAGCAGAGGGTGTTAAAGGGAGGTGCAGTGTGGAAGCCAGGGGTGGCGGGGGAGGCCAGGCAGAGGACAGATCACAGGGGCGCAGGGGACCCTGGGAGGGGGCTCTTCTGGCCAGAGACTCCAAGCTTCTGGAGGCACAGAATCCGAGCTGGAACCTTCCAAGCCAGAACTCAAGGTCTCCCCAGAGGTTTGGAGAACCGGATGATGGCAACCTGGGTAAAGCGGCTGGAGGCAAGAAATGGGTGAGAGGCAGTGATTGGAGGCCTGGGACCAAGATGGATGAGGTGGGTGGTGTCTACAGGCAGGTCCCCCAGCTGAACGCCGGGGAAGCAGACTCAGGAGGGAGAGCCCTCATCGTCTCTACCCCTTCNCAAGAAATGGGTGAGAGGCAGTGATTGGAGGCCTGGGACCAAGATGGATGAGGTGGGTGGTGTCTACAGGCAGGTCCCCCAGCTGAACGCCGGGGAAGCAGACTCAGGAGGGAGAGCCCTCATCGTCTCTACCCCTTCATCAGAGATCTTTCATACTGATGCTTCAAATGTCATCATTAGAAGAAAACTCCTTTGAGCTAAAATTATATTTCTTGGGTCACAAATACAAATATCCCTGTGAGAGATTACTCCTTTGTGAGTTAAAATGTTGGTTATCAGCTGACACTCTAACAACGCCGTGGCAAAGGAGGGGCCACTGGGTCAGTGGCTGGACCTCTGGACTTGGGTGAGCACTGGCTCGGCTGGTGCTCCGCCTGCCCTGTTTCCTCACGGCTCTGCTCCCCCAGGTCTCCCCATAGGAGAAGCTGGAGAGATGGAGGAGGACTCTCCACGGGCATCCTGGGTTAAAGCAGGGATGAGTGCAGGTGGAGGTATCGGGGCAAAGTTCAAGGTACTCGCCAACCAACATATAAAGTGAATTGCTGTAAAGCAAAACTCGGCTCCCCCAGAAACTTCTATTGTTCTATTTTCCAAGAAGGGCCCTTATAGCACTGAGAATCCCTTCAGAAGAAGCTGAAAACCCGCAGCGAGGAAGGGGTTGGCATCTCTGCCTCCTTGTGCTCGCGCTGAATGTTGAGGCCCTCACAAAGGCGCCTCCCTTGTCTGGTGACAGGCTCTCCCTTCATGCCGCCACTTCTCTGGGGCATTTGGAGAGCTTGCTCGGCAAAGCTAACGGGCATCACAGCCAGGCTGGGATTCCTCTCGGTGTCTCACCCTGGTCCTGCAACAATCACTCTGCAGGAGCCTGAAGAAGTCTTGACCTTGACTTGGGCCTCAGGGCTCTTGAGGAGAGAGGGGAACTCATTCTAGTCCTCTTCTGGCCTTACCCGCCCTTCCCGGCCTGGGTCCGGTCCTGCTGGGATTGACTGGAACTCCCTCGCTTCTCTTCGCCAGACCCAAGCTGTAATGTTACCCTTCACCAGTAGGTGCCGCCGTCTAACATACCATCCTCCAGTCTTCGGTGAAGTCCCGAGGCCAAACCTTGGGGAGCCTACCCAAGGCACCCAGCGCTTCAAACAATCTGCAAATGAAATTATTATAAATGAGATACTCCCACATCGATGAAGTTAAAATGCGGAATTAAAGTGTGTTTCTGAATAACCACAGATTTCGATTTTTAATCAGTTTGACACTCATTGTGCACTTGCTAGTTGCCAGGAACTTAAAGGATACGGGCGTTCAAAGATGGCATGGTTTCTCTTTTAAAGTTCATAATTAGGTAGGAGAGAGCAATCTGCATCTAAATAATTAGAATATAAGGTAGAACATGGGACTTCCCTGGCGGTCCATTGGTTAAGAATCTCCGTCAATGGAGGGGACGTGGGTTTGATCCCTGCTCCGGGAAGATTTCGCATGCTGGCAGCTGAGCCCGGAGCCGCAACTGCCGAGCTCACGTGCCCCAAACACTGAGGCACACTGGAGCCTGTGCTCTGCAACAGGAGAAGCCACCTCAGTGAGAAGCCCGCGCACTGCAGCCCACTCCCCGCAACTAGAGAACGCCCTCACACAGCAGCGAAGACCGGGGCAGCCAACATAAATAAATTTTTTTAAAAAAGGCAGAACATGGTAAATACCAAAATACGGAGGTGCCAACATAAAATTCTAATGAAAGCGTTGAAAGAGACAGATTAATCCCAGCTGGAAGCTTGGGGAACGACTCAGAGGAGAGGGTTTAAAGACGACCTCAAAGAATCGGTAGACTTCCTATAAACGGAGTTGCGTGAAGACGGTGAGGGCTTTCCAGGTGGCGGAAACAAGGTGAGCAAGGATTTGAGGCGGAATGTCTACCAGGAGTTAATGTGGTTTGACAAGGGTTTAAGGGGCTGGAGAGGAAGATCTGAAAGGTGGGGTGGGGAAGAGCCTGTTGTCGTGGCTCCGGGAACCCGAAGGACTTTCAGCAAGGCAGCAGCAGGGCTGGCTCCCGTCATGAACTGCCTTTCCATACCCTGGACGTGATGCGCTCTGCAGGACTTCTTCAGCGTTTAGCAACTTTATTTCATCAAGGATGCGGGAAGAGAACAGAGAGCAGAAAGGCAGAAAGGAGGCACAGAAAGAAGTGACAGGGAGGGAAATGACGGACAGAAGGGAAGAAAAGATGGAGAAGGACGAGAGGCCGCAGAGGGGCAGGAAGGCAGCGCCTGCGCTGGGAGGAGGCTCAGCCAGTGCTGTGCTCGGGGAGTGTCTGGGCGTTTCCAGGCCAGTGGCCTCTGGCTCCCAGCCCCGGCAACCACAGAGGACAATGTGAGGCGGGCTTGTTTGGTGATGTGTTTGCTGCTGGCTCTGTTTGTTTGTTTTCCATTATTATTATTTTTTTTTTTTTCCTGGCAGTGGACACGTCTGGGGTAGAGAAGGTGGAGGAGATCAGCGCCGTGGCTCTCAGTGACAGTGGTCCCCAAGTCAGGCTCTGGGCCGCTGGGACTCTTCAAGTGAGGGCTTGTGGGCATTAGAGCTGGACTTTGGATGTTCCTGGGAGAGGCCTCTCTGTGGGCACCCAGAGCCAGGTGGTGGCTGGCCCAGGCACAGAGATGGCTTGCGTCCAGCTCTTTGTCCTTGTCTTTCTCTACCCCAACAGGAAAGAATTAAAAGTCCCGGAGGCTTGGGCTCCTTGCCTGTGTGGCCAGGATGTCGTGCTGGGCTGGGGAGCCTGTAGGGGTACAAAGAGCAGCCACTTTCAGCTCAGCACTGGGGGCCAAAGGGGGAGTCCACACGAGCCTGCCACTCTCAAGCCCTGATGATGAGTCTGGCCTTCTCTCTCCTGTCCCCCAGCCCTTGGAAGCCAACCTAACGAGCACCATTAAAGTTAATGAAACACAAGGAGTCCTCCGTTTGCTCGGTTATGACTCTTAACGAGATTGCTCCCTCTTGCAGAGGAGATTCATTTGAGCTGCCAGGGCTTAGCCTTTGTCCCCCTAATTTTTATTGGCCCATTAACAAGATCAGATGCCCTGGGCTGACCAGGAATATCTGGTGTGGGTTCCCAACAAACCCCATTGGATCCAGTCTCAGGTGGCCTTTTGATCCCAAATTAGCCTAAGAATGGCCCCTGTTTCTCTTCTTCCCTCTGTTCCTTCTCCTCCTCCAAACCCAGTTTTCTATGTTGGTACAGCAGGGATTTGGGAAGAATTCAGAAGCTAGGAGATGCCTATCATCTGCTTTAGAATATGTCTCAACCCACTGATGGAGCAGCTCCCCTTGTAA
>SJYV01010363.1:860780-887404 GCA_006410875.1 Neotragus pygmaeus | reverse complement strand
CCCCAAAGCATTCTTTCTTAGATATTAGGTAACTAAAACTGCTAGATGTTTCCCTCCTACTTATAGATCAAGTCCAAAATTTCGGCACTGAGTGCATTGCCCTCCCTCTGTGTGTTCTGATTTCTTTCTCTCCAGATGATGACCCTCTCCCACCCATGCTGGAGCTCCAAACCCTGCAA
Source organism: Neotragus pygmaeus (assembly GCA_006410875.1). Taxonomy (NCBI): domain Eukaryota; kingdom Metazoa; phylum Chordata; class Mammalia; order Artiodactyla; family Bovidae; genus Neotragus; species Neotragus pygmaeus. Next base: position 887,225 of record SJYV01010363.1, on the reverse strand, counting down.
ATTCTCTCTGCGTGTGTTGTCCTCTAAAGCGCAACTGATCCTTTCTACCTGGTGTGCACTTCCTTTGTGGTCTTTCAAAATCGACTTCAGAGATCATCTCTGTGGGATCCCTCCCCAGACTCCTTTCCCTCCTGTAAATATTTTGTGGCACCTCTCACTCTGGTAGGATGGGACACTGGCGGAATCATCTGCTGGAAGTATTTGGGAGTATTTGAGGCTGGAGTAACTGCCTGTAAGTTGTGGTTGCTCAGTAAACACACTGACTTACTTTGACTGAATGTTCATTTGGAGGATTTAGGGATGCTGATAGAGGCATCTGAAGCTCCGACGCTTCAGAGTAGGGGCACTCATCCCTCTTAGCCTGTCTTGGCAGCCACAAGTTACACAGCTTATGTTTACACCTTCCATCCATGCCTGCCTTGAAGCCCCTTTGGGGCAGAAGCATTTTCATTTCTGCATCCCTCTGGCTTACAGACAGTCTGAAGTACTCAAGAAGTGCTTGCTGAACTGAATGCCTCCATCAATCAGAACAAACATATTCTGAATATTTAAATCCTAATGGACAAAAACATAACTTTCCTGAGAAAAGAGCAATCGTTCATTAGGAAGTAAACCAATCTTTAGAATTCCTCAGGAAATTGACACATATTTCATTTAACCCTCCCAAATAACTCTGTGAACACAAACCACAGCATAACAGAAGGCACCATCAGACAAACATGAGAGATTATTAGCTTCTGCCTTACCTCTTCTTCCTGAGTCTGGCTTCATTTCTCATCCCCCCCATGCCACGCTGTCACCAGGCAAGGGCTGTGTTCCAACCAAGATAAGTTCTAGGGATAGCAGAGAAATCTCACAAATTACGTTTCCTACAGTAAAATTGCCATGGACAAAGGCTTAATCCTTAGTCCCAAATGTTTAGAAATTCAGTTACAAAGGCTTTGTATCTTAATATCTTCCCTCAAGGAAATTTGCCTTGAATTAAAAAAAAAACATGGATTCTTTCTAAATGGTCCCACAAGACTCTGCATTTACCTCTGTCCAAGCTCTTAACTCTCTATATTGTTAATACCCATGTCTATCTTATCAGATTATTGACTTCTTAAAGACAAGGTTAGTCCTGTCTATCTGTATCTCCTTTAGAAGTAGGATGTCAGTACAGGTTTGATAAATAATGAATGACTGCATGTATTCAGTTTGGAGATGTTTAATCTTTTGGACAAATGTCATAAGATTCTGAAATATAAAACTATATTGTCAATTTAATAGTTTCACATTTGGAAAGATAGCTGTCAAGCTATAGCAACTTCGTGTCTTTGGTCATAAAGTATGTGGCAAATCTGGAAAACCCAGCAGTGGCCACAGGACTGGAAAAGGTCAGTTTTCATTCCAGTCCCAAAGAAGGGTAATGCCAAAGAATGTTCAAACTATTGCACAATTGCACTCATCTCATATACTCGCAAAATAATGCTCAAAATTCTCTAAACTAGGCTTCAGCAGTACATGAACAGAGAACTTCCAGGTGTTCAAGCTGGATTTAGAAAAGGAGGTGGAACCAGAGATCAAATTGCCAGCATTCACTGGATCATAGAAAAAGCAAGAGAATTCCAGAAGAACATATACTTCTGCTTCATTGGCTATGCTAAAGCCTTTGACTGTATGGATCACAACAAACTGTGGAAAATTCTGAAAGAGATTGGAACACCAGACCACCTGACCTGTCTCCTGTGAAACTTGTATGCAGGTCAAGAAGCAACAGTTAGAACTGGACATGGAAAGACGGACTGGTTCCACGTTGAGAAAGCACATCAAGGCTGTATATTGTCACCCTGCTTATTTAACTTATATGCAGAGTACATTAGGCAAAATGCTGAGCTGGATGAAACACAAACTGGAATCAAGGTTGCAAGTGGAAATATCAATAACTTCAGATATGCAGATGGCACCACCCTATGGCAGAAAGTGAAGAGGAACTAAAAAGCCTCTTGATGAAGGTGAAAGAGAAGATTGAAAAGGTGGCTTCAAAATCAACATTAAAAAACGAAAACCGTGGCATCCGATCCCATCACTTCATGACAAATAGATGGGCAAAAAGTGGAAACAGTGACAAATTTTATTTTCTTGGGCTCCAAAATCACTGCAGATTGTGATCGCAGCCATGAATTAAAAGACGCTTGCTCCTGGGAAGAACATCTATGACAAACCTAGACAGTATATTAAAAGGCAAAGACATCACTTTGCTGACAAAGTTCTGTATAGTCAAAGCTATGGTTTTTCCAGTAGCCATGTATGGATGTGATTATTTGGACCATATAGAAGGATGAGCACTGAAGAACTGATGCTTGTGAACTGTGTTGCTGGAGAAGACCCTTGAGAGTCCCTTGGTGAGCAAGGAGAACAAAGTAGTCAATCCTGAAGGACATCAACCCTGAATATTCATTGGAAGGACTGAAGCTGAAGCTCCAATTCTTTTTGGCTACCTGATGCAAAGAGCTTACTCATTGGAAAAGACCTTGATGCTGGGAAAGACTGAAGGCAGGAGGAGAGGGGGACAACAGAGGATGAGATGGTTGGATGGCTTCACTGACTCAATGGACATGAGTTTGAGCAAACTCTGGGAGTTGATGATGGATGGGAAGCCTGGTGTGTTGCAGTCCACGGGATTGCAAGGAGTAGGACTCAATTGAGTGACTGAGCAACAACACATATAAAATACTAGAAACAGTAAGAATCTAGCAAGTTTTCTGAGTATAAAATACATTTTTAAAGGCTCATTGCATTTCAATATATGAGCAAAATCAGGTAGAATATATAATTTAGTTTAAAAGATGGCATTTAAATATTATTTAAACAGTAAATATTCTGAAAATTTAAGAAAATTTAAGGGAAAAACCCTCAAATATTGTGTGCTCATTCACTAAGTTGTGCCCAACTGTTTGTGACTCTATGGACTGTAGCCCACCAGGCTCCTCTGTCCATGGGGTTTCTCAGGCAGCAATACTGGAGTGGGTTGCCATTTCCTTCTCCAGGAGATCTTCCTGACCCAGGGATAGAAACCATGCTTCCTGCATTGGCAGGCAGGTTCTTTACCAGTGAGCCACCAGAGAAGCCCCTAAAACTCACTAGATGCCACAAAAAAGATTAGCAAAAGACTTTAAGAGTCATTTTCATTGAAGAAGTCTCTGTGATACATCACAGAAACAAACATGTGAAAAGATCCTCTAACTCATTAGTGGGCCGAGAAGTTAACCACAATACATTCTCTTCTTATCAGATCTGCAAAAATTAAGTGTTGTCAGTGATATGGAGTTACTAGTATACTTACACACTCCTGGAAGCGTGCAATCACTTCAGAAAACAATCTAGCATTATCTAATAAAGTTGATTTAATTTAGTGAATGCCACTCAAAAATTCCACTGGTGGAATAGCTAGGAAATAACCTAGAGAAACACTTTGACATATACAAATGCCTATCCACATCAGAATGGGAAAAATACAAAATAATCATATAATAGATTACTATGTATCAGGGGAATTGAATGCATGTCAGCTACCCATAAAAGTATAGATAAATATCAAGAACATAATTGAAGAAAAAAGCAGAGTTGAAAATGAATATATATATATTTTATATATATATATATATATCTCCCTCCCTTCCTGTCTTTCATCTCTTCTGGAATCTTCGGGCCTTTTGCTCCAGTCAGAGCTGGATGCTCTCTGGACCTTCCAGATAGCTTTCCTCTAGCATTTTTCTTGGAGAAGGCAATGACACCCGACTCCAGTATTCTTGCCTGGTAAATCCCATGGACGAAGGAGCCCGGTAGGCTGCAGTCCATGGGGTCGCTAAGGGTCAGACACGACTGAGCGACTTCACTTTCACTTTTCTCTTTCATCCACTGGAGAAGGAAATGGCAACCCACTCCAGTGTTCTTGCCTTGAGAATCCCAGGGATGGGGGAGCCTGGTGGGTTGCCGTCTTTGGGGTCGCACAGAGTTGGACATGGCTGAAGTGACTTAGCAGCAGCAGCTGCAGCAGCATTTTTCCCTCAGTATACCCGTCCCCAGATTGTCTCTTTTCTTCAGAGATCTTCAGTTTTACTTTCTGCAGAGTGAGAGCAATAATGACTAACCCAGCTCTTGCTAGTTCCCAGGAACATTAAATGAGCATATATGTAAATAGTAGTAGTGCTGGCATACAGTACACATCCCCAAAATCTTAAATAACAACTTATTGCTACTGTGTATACTGACTTTATGGTTATTTTTCCATTATTATCTTACCTGTCTCAATGGAACATTTCTGTGGGACAATATGAGTAGAACAGGAGCTCACCGAGGAATAAGTAAGAGCCCCACAGACTGGCAACGTCATCAGGCAGGCGTGCTGAGTCAACAGAGGGTGAGATGGTTGGAGGGCATTGGACATGAATTTGAGCAAATTCCTGGAGATAGCGAGAGTCAGGGAAGCCTGGTATGTTGCNATATTTAATAAGTCTATAAAGTAAAGTAAAGTAAACACAAAAATCAGAGTAATTTTTATGAATTAGAAAGGAAAGAATGGGATATGGTTTTTAGAAGGACTTAGGGAGAATCTGAGAGGTAACAGCAAGTTCTTCATCTACATGGCGAATACCTAAGCAGGGCAGATATTCAGCTGGTACAAACTAGTAACTAACATATCCTAGTTGTTGTTGTTCAGTCGCTAAGCCATGTCTGACTCTTTGTGACCTCATGGACTGCAGCATGCCAGGCTACTCTGTCTTTCTCCATCTCCTGGAGTTTGCTCAAACCAGGGGAAATGTGTTGATGGTTGAGGCTTTGGAGTGAAGAGAATGGAGGCAGGGTGGACATCATTCCCCATCCTCTGTAGCTGCCAATCAGTGGGAGAGTACAGTAACAGCTAGACATGCATGTTAGGCCCTTTAAAATTTTTTACTTCAAGTTTAGTCAATCAGCTCTCTTTAGAGTGTTAGTTGCTCAGTTGTGTCCAACTCTTTGCAATCCCGTGGACTGTAGTTCACCAGGCTCTTTTGTCCATGGAATTCTCCAGGAAAGAATACTGGAGTGGGTTGCCATTCCCTTTAGTAACACATGCTTATTATTTATTCTGAGTTGGGACATGCTCAGCTATCCTACCTACAATAAATATAATAATTCTTTTGTTCAGTCACTAAGTCATGTCCAGCTTTTTGAGACCACATAGATTCCAACATACCAGGCTTCCCTGTCCTTCAGTGTCTCCCAGAGTTTGCTCAGATTCATGCCCATTGAGTTGGTGATGCCATCCAACCATCTCATCCTCTGTTGCCCCTTCTGTTTCTGCCCTCAATCTTTCCCAGCATCAGGGTCTTTTCCATGAGTCAGCTCTTCTCATTAGGTGGCCAAAACATTGGAACTTCAGCTTCAGGATCAGTCCTTCCAATGAATTCTCAGGACTGATTTCCTTTGGGACTGACTGGTTTGAACTTCTTGCTGTTGAAGGGACTCTCAGGAGTCTTCCTGACTCCTTCAGGACTCTCAGGAATCTTCTCTAGCACAACAATTGAAAAACACCAGTTCTTTGGCAATCAGCCTTCTTTATGGTCCAACTCTTACATCCATACATGACTATTGGAAAAACCATAACTTTGACTATACGGGTGCTTCCCTGGTGGCTCAGCTGGTAAAGACTCTGTTGCAATGCGGGAGACTTGGATTCACTCCCAGGGTTGGAAAGATCCCCTGAAAACTGGGTCCCCAAGACCCAGTTCCCACACAGTCAGTCTCTCCCATCAGGAAGCTTCTATAAGCCTCTTATCCTTATCCATCAGAGGGCAGACAGAATGAAAACCACAATCACAGAAAACTAATCAAACTGGTCACCTGGACCACAGCCTTGTCTAACTTAATGAAACTGTGAGCTATGCTTTGTAGAGCCAACCAAGACTGATGGGTCATGGTGGAGGGTTCTGACAAAATGTGGTCCACTGGAGAAGGAAATGGAAAACCATTTCACTATTCTTGCCTTGAAAACCCTATGAACAGTATGAAAAGGCAAAAAGATATGGCACTGAAAGTTGAACTCTCCAGGTCAGTAGGTGCCCAATACGCTACTAGAGAAAAGTGGAGAAATAATTCCAGAAAGAATGAAGAGATGGAGACAAAGCGAAAACAATACCCAGTTGTGGATGTAACTGGTGATGGAAGTAAAGTCCAATGCTGTAAAGAACAATATTGCACAGGAACCTGGAATGTTAGGTCCATGAATCAAGGTAAATTGGAAGTGGTCAAACAGGAGATGGCAAGAGTTAAACATTTTAGGAATCAGAAAACTAAAATGGACTGGAATGGGCGAATATAATTTAGATGACCATTATACCTACTATTGTGGGGGAAGAATCACTTAGAAAAAAATGGAGTAACCCTCATAGTCAACAAAAGAGTCCAAATGCAGTACTTGGGTGCAATCTCAAAAATGAAAGAATGATTTATGTTCATTTCCAAGCAAACTATTCAATATCACAGTAATCCAATCTGTGCCTCAACCAGTAATGCTGAAGAAGCTGAAGTTGATTAGTTCTATGAAGACCTACAAGACTTTCTAGAACTAACACCCAAAAAAGATGTCTTTTTTATTGTAGGAGACGGGAATGCAAAAGTAGGAAGTCAAGAGATACCTGGAGTAACAGGCAAATTTGGCCTTGGATTACAAAATGAAGCAGGGCAAAGGCTAACAGAGTTTTGCTGAGAGAACACACTGGTCATAGTAAACACCCTCTTCCAACAACACAAGAGAAAACTCTCCACATGGACATCACCAGATGGTCAATACTGAAATCAGATTGATTATATTCTTTGCAGTGAAAGATGGAGAAGCTCTATTCAGTCAGCAAAAACAAGACCTGGAGCTGACTGTGGCTCAGATCATGAACTCCTTATTGCCAAATTCAGACTTAAATTGAAGAAAGTAGGGAAAATCACTAGACCATTCAGGTATGACCTAAGTCAAATCCAGTGGAAGTGACAAATAGATTCAAGGGATTGGATCTGATAGACAGAGTTCTATCAGAACTATGGACAGAGGTTCATGACATTTACAGGAGGCAGTGATCGAGACCATCCCCAAGAAAAAGAAATGCAAAATGGTTGTCTGAGGATGTCTTACAAATAGCTCTGTAAAGAAGAAAAGTGAAAGGCAAAAGAGAAAAGGAAAGATATACTCATTTGAATGCAGAGTTCCAAACAACAGCAAGGAGAGACAAGAAAGCCTTCCTCAGTGATCAGTGCAAAGAAATAGAGGAAAGCAACAGAATGGGAAAGACTAGAGATCTCTTCAAGAAAACTAGAGATACCAAAGTAACATTTCATGCAAAGATGGGCACAATAAAGGACAGCAATGGTATGGATCTAACAGAAGCTGAATATATTAAGAAGAGGTGGCAAGAGTACACAGAGAAACTATACCAAAAAAAAACCAAACACAAAACCTTCATGACACAGATAACAACAATTGTGTGGGATCACTCATCTAGAGTCCGGCATCCTGGAATGTGAAGTCAAGTGGGCCTTAGGGAGCATCACTATAATAAAGGCTAGTGGAAGTAATGGAATTCTAGTTGAACTTTTTCAAATCCTAAAAGATGATGCTGTGAAAGTGTTGCACTCAATATGCCAACAAATTTGGAAAACTCAGCAGTGGCCACGGGACTGGAAAAGGTCAGTTTCCATTCCAATCCCAAAAAAGGGCAATGCCAAAGAATGCTCAAACTATCACACAGTTACATTCATCTCTCACGCTAGCGAAGTAATGCTCAAAATTTTCCAAGCCAAACTTCAAGAGTACATGAATCGTGAACTTCCAGATGTTCAAGCTGGATTTAGAAAAGGCAAAGGAACCAGAGTTCACATTGCCAACACCCGCTGGATCAGAGAAAAGGCAAGAGAATTGCAGAAAAACATCTACTTCTGCTTTATTGATTATGCCAAAGCCTTTGAATACGTCGATTACAACAAACTGGAAAATTCTTCAAGAGATGGGAATACCGGACCACCATTCTTGCCTCCTGAGAAATCTGCATGCAGGTCAAGAAGCAACAATTAGAACTGGTCATGGAACAATGGACTGGTTCCCAACTGGGAAAGGAGTATTTCAAGGCTGTATATTGTAACCCTGCTTATTTAACTTATATGCAGAGTATGTCATGCAAATTGCCAGACTGGATGCAGCACATGCTGGAATCAAGATTGCTGGGAGAAATATCAATAAACTCAGATATGCAGATGACACCACTCTTATGGCAGAAAGTGAAGAGGAACTAAAGAGCCTCTTGATAAAGGTGAAAGAAGAGAGTGAAAAAGCTGGCTTAAAGCTCAACATTCAAAAAACTAAGATCATGGTATCTGGTCCTGTCACTTTATGGCAAATAGATGGGGAAACAGGGGAAACGGTGGCTGACTTTATTTTGGGGGGTTCTAAAATCACTGCAGATGGTCACTGCTGCCATGAAATTAAAAGATGCTTGCTTCTTGGAAGAAAAGCTATGACCAACCTAGACAGCATATTAAAAAGCAGAGACATTACTTTGCCAACAAAGGTTCATTTAGTCAAGGCTATGGTTTTCCCAGTAGTCATGTATGGATGTGAGAGTTAGGCCTTAAAGAAAGCTGAGTGCCAAAGAATCTATGCTTTTGAACTGTGGTGCTGGAGAAGACTCTTGAGAGTCCCTTGGACTGCAAGGAGATCCAACCAGTCCAGCCTAAAGGAAATCAGTCCTGAATATTCATTGGAAGGACTGACCCTGAAGTTGAAACTCCAATACTTTGGCCACTTTATGTGAAGAACTGACTCATTGGAAAAGACCCTGATGCTGAGAAAGATTGAAGGCAGTAGGAGATGAGTACGGCAGAGGATGAGATGGTTGGGTGGCATCACCAACTCGATGGACATGAGTTTGAGCAAGCTCCTGAAGTTGGTGATAGACAGGGAAGCCTGGCATGCTGCAGTCCATGGGGTTGCAAAGAGTCGGACATGACTGAGCAACTGAACTGAACTGAACTGACTGTGTGGAGCTTTGTCAACAAAGTGATGTCTCTGCTTTTAAATATGCTGTCTAGTTTTGTCATAGCTTTTATTTCAAGAAGCTAGCGGTTTTTAATTTCATGGCTGCAGTCACCATCCATAGTGATTTTGGAGCCCAAGTCTCTGCCAAAATGATGTCAAATTGAATCTTTGGCCTTGAATTTTACCTCTTCTATTATTAGATGCATATAGAAACAGAAATCTGACAGTGATGATAGCAGAGGTTATTGTGATTTTATAAAGCATACATTTTCCTTTTTTCACTTAAAGGCATATATTACTAAAATCATACAACCCTGTGTAATACAATGAAGTAGAAAGAAAGATAAATTATCTTAAGTATTTTTCCTCAAAGAGTACAGAGTCTTAGAGCAATGATAAAGACATGGTACAGAATGTTTACTAAGATTTCATTTCTTTCATCTTCACAAATTGTTGTTTTTTGCATTTGTTAATAAAAATAATCAAAATCATGTAAATGCTATCTAAAGTGCTTCATTTTCTATTTAAAGTAGGAGTTTTTTTTTAGTTATCTACTTCTATAGGCGAAAGAGTTAGCTGTCTAAGTAGTATAAAGGACCTGAAGATAGAAAGCTGCCTATTTTTGTTTTATTATGAAGGGAAAAGCAGTCAATGACTCAGGGCATTTTCTTTCCGCCACTGACTGACCCTATGACCTTCAGGAAACCAATTCAACCCTAGAGTCTTTGGGTTTCTTGTCATTCAGATATCTTTTCCCAGTGTAGATTTGAAGCTTGGGGTTTATTTTAAGGTTGTCTTCATTGTTTCTGTTCAAATATCTTTCTCTGATTTTGCCCAGGAAGACATCCTGGTGCCCTGAACGAGTCTGACACCCCAAACAGAGCCTGGCCCCTGGGATCTGGCCTCTCCCAACTCTCTTGCCACTCTGCTTGCTTACCTATGTGTCTGTCCCTTAGTCCCTTCTCTCAATCCTTTTCTGTTTCCAAGGACTTAGCTACCCTGATAAACTAACATGAACCAATGTGTTCAAAGCCTGTTGCTTTATTCCCATCTCAAGTAACACAAATGTAGGACAAGTATAGTTTTATGGAAGAATTTTCTTCCCACAAAGAGCACTGCTAAAAAGGTGCACATGAAGTTCCTTGGTGTGTGGGATGACAGGGGAAGTCCTGCATCTCTGGCCAATCAGTTGGCTGTTCCTATGGCAGAGAATGGACATGTCTATAGATAATTTCAAGAGAACACCTGCCATAATATCTTCTCCTATCAAAAACATCTCTCCATTTAGCCAATTTAATATCCTCCTGAGCTTGCATTGGTTATATAACAGTGCATAATGAAAGGGTGTTGAAATTTGATCAAATACTTTTTATATATGTAATGAATCATATGGTTCCCTCTTTTCTTTCATAACTGTGCTGAATTATGTCAACTGTTTTTGAATGTTAAGCCAAACTTGCATTCTGGGAATAAACCCAACTTTTTATGATATGCTACCATTTTTGCATATTCCTAAATTTGATTTGCTAATAGTTTGTTTAGGATTTTTGCATTTGTAATTTTCCTTTCTTGCAATGTCTCTGTAAGTTTTGATATCAAGGTTATGCTGTACTCATAAATAGAATTGGGAAATATTATTTCTTCCGTTTTTACTTCTCTAGAAGACTTTAGCGTATTTAGTGTTATCTTTTACTGAAAAGTTTGTAGATTTCATTGCTAAAGTTATCTAACCCTGGAGCAATTTTACTGTATGGCTTTTAAACTATACATTTATTTTTATTTTATATTTGACTAGTAAGATTTTATTTCTTTGTATCAATTTTTTGATGTATTTTTTCAAGGAATTGTTCCATTTCATTTAATTTTTCAAATTAATTAATATAAAATTAGTTATAATATTTTTAAGTTATCCTTTTAATGAATAAAATAACTATAATGTTTCTTTTTTCATTCCTGGTGTTTTTAATTCATAACCATCTTGTGAATTACAAAGAGTTTTTCATTTTTATTAAACTTTTCAAAGAAGTAGTTTTTGACTATGTTGATTATGTCTATTGCATAGGTATTTTAAGTTTTATTCTTTGAGTTTAATTTATTAATTTATTATTTTTCTAATATATTTATATGAATACTTACAGCATTGATTTTCAGCCTCTTTTATTTCTCACACATGCATTTGGAAACAAATTTTGAATTGTGGTTTTGGAGGTATCATAGGTGAATAATATGATTATAATGAAATATATGGTATAATTCCCACTGTGATTTCTTCTTTGATCCATGGTGTGCAGAAAGGAATTTAAAAAAATCTGACTGCTAGCCTTTGAAAGGCCTACAACCAAAATTGACCCTTGGCTGGCATCTAGGAACTTACATCTGGGGAGTTTCCACCATTCTCAGAACTGATAAGAGTGGCTTACTCAGACTAATCTATACAAACAATATGGTTTATGCTGATGAAATGCTGTCCTCCTGGGGGTCTGGGATTTTGGAACATATAGGAAGAAGCTGGCCTGACCAGCCCCCAGTAAAGACCCTAGGCACTGAGTCTCTATGAGAGGCAGTGGTTGGCAGTGGTTCACACATGTGGTCACACTTGTTGGGGGAATTAAGTACATCATATGTGAGTCCATTGAGAGAGAGTTCTGGCAGCTTGCACCTGATTCCCTCCAGATTTTGTCCCAAGTACCTTTCCCTTTGCTGATTTTGTTCTGTATGTAATAAATCATAGCTCTGAATATGACTATATGCTGAGTTCTGTGAGTCCTCATAGTAAATCATTGAGAATGGTTCTAGGGACCGTCAACACATATGAGTCCAAACATTAGATTTCTCCCTTTTAAGTGCATCTGTTTTGCTTCATTGCCCTTAATTGTCAGAGAATGTGAGATGAACGATTCTAATTTTAAACTGGCTGTTTGAAAAGTCTATATGAATAAGTTTTCCATATGTAGTTGTAAGGTATATTTATTTGGAAGTAGTGGGCAGTGTTTATATAAATCTACTAAGTCAAGTTTGTTAATTTTAGTTTTTAAATTTGCTGATTTTTTTGCATGTTCTTCCAGTTAAAGAAATGCATTAAAATAACCTATCATGATTGTAAATTTATGTATTTTTCTTGCTATAAAAACTATATCCATTTTGCTTTGCATATTTAAAAGCTATGTTAGCTATATTATTACTTGCATTAAATACAGAACTGATAACATCTTCATCACAGACTGACCATTTTACTATAATGAAACTTATCACTAATAATATTTCTTGTTTTAAAATAAAAACATTATCTTCTCATGTTAGTGTATGTTGCAAAGTGAAAGAGGAGAGTTAAAAAGTTGGCTTAAAGCTCAACATTCAGAAAACTAAGATCACGGCATCCTGTCCCATTACTTCATGGGAAATGGATGGGAAAGAGTGGAAATAGTGGCTGATTTTATTTTGGGGGCTCCAAAATCACTGCAGATGGTGATTGCAGCCATGAAATTAAAAGACACTTACTCCTTGGAAGAAAATTTATGACCAATCTAGACAGCATATTAAAAAGCAGAGACATCACTTTGCCAACAAAGGTCCATCTAGTCAAGGCTATGGTTTTTCCAGTGGTTATGTATGGATGTGAGAGTTGGACTGTGAAGAAAGCTGAGTGCCAAAGAATTGATGCTTTTGAACTGTGGTGGTGTTGGAGAAGACTCTTGAGAGTCCCTTGGACTGCAAGAAGATCTAACCAGTCCATCCTAAAGGAGATCAGTCCCGGGTGTTCATTGGAAGAAGTGATGTTAAAGCTGAAACTCCAATACTTCAGCCACCTGATGAGAAGAGCTGACTCATTTGAAAAGACCCTGATGCTGGGAAAGGTTGAAGGCAGGAAGAGAAAGGGAGGAAAGAGGATGAGATGGCTGGATGGCATCACCAACTCAATGAACACGAGTTTGGGCAAATTCCAGGAGTTGGTGATGGACAGAGAGGTCTGGTGTGCTGCAGTCCATGGGGTTGCCAAGAGTCATACATGACTGAGCAACTGAACTAAATGGAACTGATGTTGCTTGTGTTTTTTCTTTAGGTTTACAAGGTACACATCTTTTCTATTCAGTGATATTGTATCTTTCTGTGTCTTTATATTTAGGTATGACTTTGTGGTAGCTTCCCAGTAGCTCAGACAGTAAAGAATCTGCCTACAAAGCAGGAGACCTGGGATTGATCCCTGAGTTTGATCCCTGGGTTTGATCCCTGGGTTGGGAAAATCCCCTGGAGAAGAGAATGGCAACCCACTCTAGTATTCTTGCCTGGAAAATACCATGAACCAAGGAGCCTGGTGAGTTACAGCCTTGGGGTTGCAAAGAATTGGACATGACTGAGCACAGCGACTGAGCACAGCACATCTTCCAATAAGGCGGACTGTAAAGAAGGCTGAGCACTTAGGAATTGGTGCTTTCAAACTGTGGTTCTGGAGAAGCCTCTGGAGAGTCCCTTGTACTGCAAGCATATTCAGTTCAGTTCAGTCACTCAGTCGTGTCCAACTATTTGCGACCCCATGAATCACACATGCCAGGCCTCCCTGTCCATCACCAACTCCCGGAGTTTACCCAAACTCATGTCCATAGAGTGGGTGATGCCATCCAGCCATCTCATCCTCTGTCATCCCCTTCTCCTCCTGGCTCCAATCCCTCCCATCATCAGGGTCTTTTCAAATGAGTCAACTCTTCCCATCAAGTGGCCGAAGTATTGGAGTTTAGTTTCAGCGTCAGTCCTTCCAATGAACACCCAGGACTGATCTCCTTTAGGATGGACTGGTTGGATCTTCTTGCAATCCAAGGGATTCTCAAGAGTCTTCTCCAACACCACAGTTCAAAAGCATTAATTCTTCAGCACTCAGCTTTCTCCTCACATCCATACATGACCACTGGAAAAACCATAGCCTTGACTAGATGGACCTTTGTTGGCAAAGTAATGTCTCTTACATCAGTCAGTTCTAAAGGTAATTAACACTGAATACTCATTGGAAGGACTGCTCCTAAAGTTAAAGATCCAATACTTTGGACACTTGATACAAAGAGTTGACTCATTGGAAAAAGACCATGATGCTGGGAAAGACTGAAGGCAGGAGGAGAAGTGGAATGACAGAGGATGAGATAGTTGGATTGCATTACTGACTCAATGGAAATGTTTGCGCTCACTTTGGGAGATAGTAAAGAACAGGGAAGCCTGGCATGCTGTAGTCCAAAAGGTCTTAAAGATTCAGACACGGCTTAGTGACTGAACAACAACAAATCTTCTGATAAATTGTTTTTACAAAAACAAGCACCAACCTGTTCATAGCCAATCTTTCCAACTCTTTGCAATATTTCCAACTCTAGAATCAATTACTTTTTTCTCTTTCTGATATTTCCAGCTCTAGAATCAATTACTTTTTCTTTATCAGAGTCCCAATCAGTTCCTCCACTACTTCTAATAATTTTGCTTTTTGCTTTTTCTGTCTCAATATGTTTTACTGATTTATTTTCTAATTCACTGATCTCTTCCGTGTGTCTAATCTGTAATTAAACCCTCCATTGTATCCTTAATTAACTATTATATATTTTACTAAAACATTTTTTTCCATTTGATATCTCTCATCTCTTTCCCTTGACATACTAATCATACCTGTGTTAAGTATGACTGAGCGACTGAACAACACATTAAAATCTATTATATGCTGTTGCTGCTGCTGCTGCTAAGTCGCTTCAGTTGTGTCCGACTCTGTGCGACCCCATACAAGGCAGCCCACCGGGCTCCCCCATCCCTGGGATTCTCCAGGCAAGAACCTTAGAGTGGGTTGCCATTTCCTTCTCCAATGCATGAAAGTGAAAAGTGAAAGTGAAGTCGCTCAATCGTGTCTGACTCTTGTGACCCCATGGACCGCAACCTACCAGGCTCCTCCATCAATGGGGTTTTCCAGGCGAAAAGTCTATAGCTATTAACACCAATATTTATTTTGTAGTTCTATTTTATTATCATTTTCTTTGGGTTTTCAGTCATTTGTTAACGTCTTCTAGTCTGGTTGGTAAAGTAATAATTGTGTATGAAAAGTTATAGAGATAATTTGAATCTCTAGCCAGCGCTATCTTTTTCCAGATAGAATTAACTTTTGCTTTGTTGTAAACTTTCAGAATAGGGTAAGTAATCTAAAATCAGGCTTGGGTACAGCTAGTGTGAAGCTGTATCAATCTTTTCTGTATACTAGTTAGTTTCTTCTTTAACCTTAATCCTAGAGCACAGATCCTATGGGGACCTCACTGGGATTCTAGAAGCCCCTTCCCCTTATTTTGATTCCAAGTTCAGTGTCCCCACCTTTGTGAGGCTGTTGGAAACTCAGTTCATCTCCTAACCTCTTAGGCAAATCTTTATGCTCTGATCTGTAGCCTTTAGCTCTGCACTCCTTATGGACTGGTAACTACCTCAAGGGGAAATGTAGTGCATGATTGGGTTTACTTCACTTGTTCCTTTTTCCAAGATCGCTTCTCAAGTCTTGACTGGGGTCATAGTGTTGCTGTACAGTCCTAAGTGAGACCATTTAAAGCTTAGCTCAGGATCCCAGCCCTTACCTTCCAGAGTCTCAGCTTTTGTTCGACTTTTGTTAAAAGACCTCAACTGGTCACTGGATTATTTCTTTCCTGAACTTGTAGTAATACATTTATTTCAGCTTTAATTCACATGTCTGTCTAGGCTAAGCATTCCCTTTCTCAGAGCCTAAAACTTTAAGATGGCAGAGTACTGTCTTCTTTTTTTTTTTTTTTTTAAATAATAAGCAACTTGCATTTTATTTTTATTTTATTTTTATTTTTTGTAATTTATTTATTTATTTTTAAATTTAACTTTACAATACTCTATTGGGTTTGCCATACATCGACATGAATCCACCACAGGTGCACACAAGCTCCCAATCCCAAATCCCCCTCCCACCTCCCTGGGTCTCAACTTACCTTGATAACATCAAACAGACATCCTTGTTGATTAGAATTAAGTACAAAATAGCAGTTATGGTTGTTTCTTCTTATTTAGGAAGGAGGGAAGTATCAGTAAATTAAGTTGAGCATTTATCAGATGTGCTACTTTTAGCCAAAAGAGATTTTCAGCAGATGGACAGCTTGTTGAATTATACACAATACTTACTAAATCTTGCCTCTTGGATAGTTTTGTAATTTGTATTAGATTACAAAATCTCAGTCTGTGAAACAAATATAAGGGGGAAAATGCCAAAACAGAAAATCAAATCAGAAAAAAAGGATAAAAGGAAAACCAATTCTACATACAAATGAGTAAATGGAAGGAAAACATAAACATATGTGAGTTCTAATTATTTGTTGATTTCTTTCTAAATTGCAAATATATGACCACTTATTTTTATATGAAACAGAAAATGCTTAATATAAAACATATTTAAAGAATACAGAATGGGATTTCAAGTAGAAGTTGACTTTGACTCTAGCACCAAAGTACCAAATCTGGAGGGAAATAAGGAGAAAGGCTTGTAAACTCAGCCAGCCAACTTATTTCAAAAGGTGGACCAAATGCTGGTACATAACTGCTTTCTCCAGACCTGTCTGTACCTGCAGCAGGCAAATCCAAGGAACAAAGTGATCAAACAACAGCGGAGCTGTTACATCAGCAGTTGGTGAGCTACCTTTAAGACACGTTCAGATGGAACTTGGATATTAATGGTGTTGGCAGGTAGGGTAGAATTTTCAAATAGGCATTTTAATTTTAGCTTGATCTCCAAAGGCCAGATCTCCCTCTAAAGTGGCTGTAAGCTGTGCTGGTTTCTATTCACTTCAGGAAATATACAATTGAACAGGCCATCCTGGGGTTGGCCAGATCCTCCTTTCTGGCTCCCTACAGATGGATTCTCTCTTTTTCTCTCTTATGCAGACCAACAACCAAGTGGGAATTCAATATCAATGATGACTGTATTTTCTGATTTAATAAATATATTTTACATATGATTCTGTGTGGCATTGATAATGGTCTGTTCCCTCGAACATCTGTGTCCCCTTCTACAGTGCAGCTGTACTTGGGGAGAACGTGCCTCATCAGTAATCCCATTTCCCAGCATTACCATTTCCTGCTAAATGGAGCCATGGGAATAATTCTCACCAATGGAATATAAGCAAGTGGTGAGTGTCACTTCTAACCTGGAAATGCATATTCTAGTCTCCTTTCCCATCTGTTAGCTGAATTTTTTGCTGCAAAAGACCAAAGGTGTACTTGTTGAAGGTAGTAGAATCTCCTCAAGCTGGGTTTCTAGTCGGTATCAAAAAAAAGTATGTTCATTCTCCACCAAGCAGGAATACATACACTAGACTTTCCCAAAGCAAGCAAAGTATGTCTATTGTGTTAAATAGTTGAAATTTTGTTTTATGAATATATTGGTTCCAATAGCCAGCATTATCCTCACTAATGGTGCCCTTATGGACACCTACACCTACACACACACACACACACACACACACACACACACACATAAGCACTCTTAGGCAACTTACTTCATATTCTCATGGTCTAGCTGTTTCAATCAGCATTCAGATGTAGATGTACAAACTTCCATAGGAAGTGTGTATATATGAAAGTGAAAGTGTTAGTTGCTCAGTCGTGTCAGATTCTTTGCAATCCCATGGACTGCAGCCTGCCAGGCTCCTCTGTCCATGGAATTCTCCATGCAAGAATACTGGAGTGGTTTGCCATTCCCTTCCCCAGGGGATCTTCCCAACCCAGGGATCGAACCCAGGTTTCCCGCATTGCAGGCAGATTCTTTACTGCCTCCAGGGAAGTCCATGTATATACATAAATACTGACATATACAATAAGTATATTGTGTGTGTATGTGTGTGTGTATAAAGATATTTGTTACAAAGATTTGACCTCACATGAGTTGTGGGTGTTAAGCCATCTCAGTGAGGCTGTTGTCTCTGCATCTGATCCAGGAGTCTGAGGTCCACAAACAGGCTGTCTGAAGGCAAGATGCTACAGTGTAAGGGAAGGCTAGGGTAATTTGGAATCCACAAGGACAGACTGGAATCAGTGTCAGTTCTTCATTTCTCAATGCTTCCAGAACTAAATATATGAGTATTCCACAGGACACACTGTCACCCTTCATCACGATGCTAAATACAGTGTAACATACAAGTGGCAAAACCTCAAGGAGAATCTGAGGGCAGGAGAAGTTGTTTCAAGCCTGGCTACTTCTCAACACCAAAGAAGTGAGAGCAGATAATCAAAAATGAGCTACAAAAATATCTGACAACCTTGCTTCAACCTTAGGCATTAAAAGACAAGATGGGTCCTGCTTCTCTTCCATTCTCCAAAGTTCATGCAGAGAATGTCTTTTGTGGATCATTCTAAAAGAAAACATTTAGAAAAAGAATATCCTGTAAACATGGTTGAGCCTAGCCAAGTCGACATATTACACAGCCCCCATCCAGTCTGCTGATTAAATTACCAGCCAATTGTTCCTTGAAAAATTACTACTTACTTATTCAACAACTGTGCATTGAATGCCATCTATTTTTCAGTATCTGGGAAGCACTGAAGATAGAGATATGCATAAGATGTGTTCCCAAAATTTCACAACCCATTATCTAGTAGAAGAAACAAAACTATAAACAAAATCATGATGCTGTCATTGCAATGGCATCACTCTTCACAGGGCACTGTACAACACAGAGAAGGAGCAGGGTAGGGTACTTAAGTTTACAAGCCTACTAGACTACCTTGCCCACACCAACACTTGGTATTAGGGCAGTGTGATGCCCCAGTACCAAGAACTTCCAATATGCTTCTTGCCATCAGCAACACCCCCTGCTATCTTCCAAAGATGTTACAATAAGAGTCATATAAGTGTAGAAAGAAACAATGAACTTCATCTTAACTTTAGAAATCAGACATGAGGCTAAAAGCAATCACTAAAAGAAAATGACATCAACTGCTTTACTTTAAATTGAAAACAGTATAGAGGAGAGGCTAACAAAAAATGAACAAAGATCTATAGACTTTGTATAGAGTCATTTTTCATATATATTCACTTCACCAGAAGTATGACTTAGTAATATAACAAGCAGAGAACTGACAAGAAATAGGGATTCATTTTTCCTTCCAACACACTGAGCAGTAAATTCTATGTCAGTCCATCATCAAGGCACGGAACATACAAAGTGCTATTCATGCCGCTGAAGGCATCTCACCAGAATTCTCTAATTAGCCAACAAACACTAGCAAAATTAAAAATCAATTATTATAGCCTTCGCTTCCCAAGTGGGAAAACTGAGGGCAAAGACAGACTTATTCAAGGTTAGGAAAGATTCATGACAAAGTGAGGAACCCCGTATCTCTGACTCTATTTTGGTGTCCACACTGCCGGCCTCAATCACCCTGCAATAAATGAAATGAACTGTAGATTCAGGATATTCCACCTGCCACACTTAAATTGACTTGCTACGTACTTGCTATTTCTTCTCCTCCTCCTCTTCCCTGAACACTGGGAGTATGACTAGCTGTGCCTATTTCACGTGGTTTAAATAATCCGAAATATTATTTCCTGAGGAATACGACCCAAGTAAGGGAGATGCAAATTTTTGGGTCCCATAGCAAGTTAATCCTAAAGTGACCCAGACTCCTGGAATTTGGAACTTCAGTTTGCTGCAATGTCAAAGGGATTTTGACTCTGACACTAGACATCATCTTTTAAAAATCAAAAGCACTGAGTGTAAATGCTGAATTTTTTTTTTTAGCTAAGTGTTTAATAGTGTGCACATAGGTAGAAAGATACCATTTATCATCCAAACTGGGGCATTTTTGAAAATGAACAGAGGATGGTTAGTTGTTATGCCCAGAAAGTCAATAGAAACAAGGTTTCCTGGATAAGCTGAGACAAACCTGATCAACCTAAATTGCAGCATGCTATTTTTGTTAATGGATGGGTAGAGACATTGGCACCTTTGGCGAATATCCACATCATGTATAGTTAGTTTGTCTTGGTAAGCTGCTTACCTTATTGTCCCTCACTTTGAGGATCTAAATTTAGATAGCATATTAGTTTCCTAGGGCTACTTTAATAAAGCACCACAAATCGAATGGTTTTAAAAACCAGGTATGTATGTATCGCCTCAACGTTCTGAAATCAAGGCATTGGCAAGGAACATTCTTTCTCTGAAGGGTCTATGGGAGGATCTGGTCCATGCTTTTCTCTTAGCTTCTGGTGTTGCTGGGAACCTCAGACATTTCTTGGCTTGTAGCATCACTTCAGTGCTCGCTCCATCATCACTTGGCATTCTCCCTGTGTGTCTGAACCTGAGTCTCTTTTCCTTTTTTCATGAGAACACTAGACATATTGGATTCTGGCCCACCCTAATGACCTTAACTTGATAACATCTGCAAAAACTATTTCCAAATAAGGGTGCATTCACAGATCCCTGGTGTTAGAATTTCACTGTATCTTTCTAAAGGACACAACTTAACCTCTAACAGGTAGCAATGGGATCAAAGAGCATATATTTAGAATGAAAAAGTAGCAATGGCTTGGTTGCTTCTAGAACATACTTGTCAGTGTATACTTTAATTGTTTCTTGGACCAAAGGACCTATAGAGTGGCTAGGGACTAGTGACTGAAAGAGGACACTGGGGAACTGCTGATTACAGAAAAGGTTATTTGAATGCAAGGTTCAAACCCATAATCTGGAGAAAATAGTCTTTAGGATATAATGTGCCTTCTTTATGGCATATCCCTTTACTGAAGCATTTCCCCGCCTTAAGATAAAGTCCATAATTCAGGCAGCACAACCTTTTGGTTATTTCTTACTTACTGTATTAGGAAAAATTGCCACATTTGTTTTAAAATAGCTCTTGGGACAGCTAGTGATCCAGTGCTCATGGCTGTGAGCTCCAGTGATGCAACAGGAATACGTGGCCAACTGCTCACCTTCATAGCACACAGCTAAATATATCCACTGATGCAGTCGATAAATTATTCATGCTATTTCTGCCTAAAAGCAACACTACCATTTAATGCTTATCAGATCCACTTCTTCATTACTATATTCTTATAGACAAACACCTGGGAGAAATCATTATCATGTCTTCCTGAGGTATCGTTAGCAGCTTCATGCTATGATTTCACAGGTTACATTACCCAGAAATAAATTAATTTTTATCTGGAGTGATATAAAATCAGAGATGGATTGTTATCTAGAAAAGCAAAAATAAATAAGGGAGAAAATATCCATGCCTTCCGGCATTGGTTTATGTTTATAGAGTATTTCACATTTTATTGTTCAAGTTTATTCCACTAAAAATGCTTTGGGCTTTTATTCCTATAATTTATGGAATAATGCATTTTGCGACTCTTAGTTTATTCACTAACAGTGACATAGAGATATGTCTCAAATGCAATTAAACACAATCAAAATATCCAAGTATGAAATCATAGAAGATTTATTATACTTTATTGGGAGACGACAGTTGCTGTTATAAGGTTCATGCCATATCACAACTATTGCATAAACTTTTTTCAGACCTACTTAAAATGGATCCTCTTCCTTTTGTCCAGAAAATTTGCATGCATTTCTAAAGGACTGGTTTACTTAACGCAAATGGATATTGCATACTGTATGGTAAAGTCTCAATTACACATGCCTTCAATAGTAACAGTTGCTTTGTGTTCTGTGTGTTGGGGAGATTATATTTTATCTTGTGTTTTCGTGTGTCGCTGTGTAGACATCCAAGAGGTAGACTAATGTTTTCAATTAAGGGGTAGAGGGAAATATTTCAATCAATTTGAACTTGAAAAGGGGAGAATAGAGGAGAATTTGATCAATGATAGAGACAATGATAGGATTTCTGGTACTGCCATGACGGGTAAAGATGATGACATTGACCTTATACCAAGAATGAAATGCCCGCAAATTGCAACGGACTTCAATTTTTAAACACCATCAGGTGTCATACACTGTTCTTAACTCATATTATTAATACAACACCTTACCTCCTAAATATATTAGGAATTATGGTAAAGCATATCTTTTACATTTATAGTCAGTTTGACTCACTTTCTTCTCACAGCCTTTTTGTTTTAATAGAGACTCATGTGTGAAGAACTCGTTAATTGCTCAGAGTGTCTAGTTAACGAATCAGTAGTATCAATGCTTTTCTTTTCCATTGATTTATAGTCATTTATTTATTCTCTCCAAAGCCACTTTAACTCCTAGGAATTTTTATGCCCAATAAGATCACCTTAGGAATACTCTTTGAGAACACCTGTGTTGTTCATTTGCCATTGTAGCAAGTCAGAAATGAACTCAGGAATTGTTCCAAATGGAGTCAGGGGAAAGCAAACTTTTGCACATTCTCCCAATTCTCTTTAAAAATGATATTTCATTACGCCCTCTACTCAGGAATTGATCCTTTGACCTATTATTGTATTGACATCTACTGATAGGAGGAGGGAAGTTATGGGAGATCTGCATCAGTTACAAAATCACGGGCCTTGTTAAAGCGGAGTGATGAACTGAATGTGTCCCCCCATATTCACACACTGAAGTACTGTCCCCAGTGTATTTTTCCACCCTTCGCAACCTTACAGAAGAGGTTTTATTTGTACATGCTTCGTAATGCTATGCAGATAACCTTAAGCATTTGTCATCTCTTTATTTTGGTTAAAATTATCCTTGCCCGAACCAGAATATGCCTGCTCTGTTAATTGGTAAACTAAAAGAAGCCAGATCTCTGTGAACTTTGGCTAGGATACCTATTACATGAGCAGTAGGAATAGAAATAATGAAATATTAGCAGCCAACATTCACTTTTCCAGGCAATATTCTAAGTCAGTTAAGTTCAGTCGCTCAGTCGTGTCCAACTATTTGAGACCCCATAAATTGCTGCACGCCAGGCCTCCCTGTCCATCACTCCCAGAGTTCACCCAAACTCATATCCATTGAGTTGGTGATGCCATCCAGCCATTTCATCCTCAGTCGTCCCCTTCTCATCCTGCCCCCAATCTCTCCCACCATCAGTCTTTTACAGTGAGTCAACACTTGACATGAGGTGGCCAAAGTACTGGAGTTTCAGCTTTAGCGTCACTCCTTCCAAAGAAATCCCAGGGTTGATCTCCTTCAGAATGGACTGGTTGGATCTCCTTGCAGTCCAAGGGACTCTCAAGAGTCTTCTCCAATACCTCAGTTCAAAAGCTTCAATTCTTCAGCACTCAGCTTCTTCACAGTCCAACTTTCACATCCATACATGACCACTGGAAAAACCATAGCCTTGAATAGATGGACCTTTGTTGGCAAAGTAATGTCTCTGCTTTTGAATATGCTATCTAGGTTGATCATAACTTTCCCTCCAAGGAGGAAGCGCCTTCTAATTTCATGGCTGCAGTCACCATCTGCAGTGATTTTGNGTGGTCTGGTATTCCCATCTCTTGAAGAATTTTCCACAGTTTCTTGTGATCCACACAGTCAAAGACTTTGACATAGTCAATGAAGCAGAAATAACACTGCATGTATTTTCTCACCTGATCCTTAAAACCCCTTAAGACAAGTATAATATTTGTCCTAGTTTAGAGATGAGTGAACTGAGTCATAAGAAGTTAAAACCCTAATAAGTAACAAAACCAGAATTTGAATGCAGGCAGTCTGATCCTAGAACATATTGTTTTAAAGCTTTTCTGAACTGAGGTATATTAACAGAAAGGCAATAAGGAGAGAGACAGTGAATACAGTGGTGCTAGTCTATTTAGAAGAGGTGGCAAGAATACATGGAAGAACTGTACAAGAAAGATCTTCACGACCCAGATAATCACGATGATGTGATCACTAATCTAGAGCCAGACATCTTGGAATGTGAAGTCAAGTGGGCCTTAGAAAGCATCACTACAAACAAAGCTAGTGGAGGCGATGGAATTCCAGTTGAGCTGTTTCAAATCCTGAAAGATGATGCTGTGAAAGTGCTGTACTCAATATGNACTAATCTAGAGCCAGACATCTTGGAATGTGAAGTCAAGTGGGCCTTAGAAAGCATCACTACAAACAAAGCTAGTGGAGGCGATGGAATTCCAGTTGAGCTGTTTCAAATCCTGAAAGATGATGCTGTGAAAGTGCTGTACTCAATATGCCAGCAAATTTGGAAAACTCAGCAGTGGCCACAAGACTGGAAAAGGTCATTTTTCACTCCAATCTCAAAGAAAGGCAATGTCAAAGAATGCTCAAACTACCGCAGAATTGCACTCATCTCACATACTAGTAAAATAATGCTCAAAATTCTCCAAGCTAGGCTTCAGCAAAACGTGAACCATGAACTCCCTGATGTTCTAGCTGGTTTTAGAAGAGGCAGAGGAACCAGAGATCAAATTGCCAACATCTGCTGGATCATGGAAAAAGCNAGTATGAAACATGGTTATTTTTTGACCTGGCGTGCCTCTTGTTCATTACATCATAACCCTCTTTATACAGCAAAATCACCTGAAAAACACGGATGCATACTCTTGATTGGAGGTGGAGCCCAGGAATCCATGTCTTTACTTAAAGGACCCCAGCTGATTCTAATGTGCAGTCAGGGTTGCAGAACCACTGCTCTGCCTGATAGATTCTCTGACCTAACCTTGTCTTCTATGTCCTACTTTATTTTAGTTCATCTGATTCTCCTTTCTTACCGATTTTAATTTTTGTCTCTAAAGATCTCTGTCCTTCTGTTCTCAAGTGGTAACCTGGCTTCAGTTGTGAGTACTCTCTGAGTTCCATTTTGGTTTCTTTGACCCTAGACTGCAGATTTTAATTAATTTGCTTTAGCATTTCAGCAGCAAAAGCTGAGTTCCTTTTTCTGATTCTCAGTAGAATGTCAACTCATCTTACTGGCAACCAAGAAGTAGGGATAAATTCTGGGACTGACAGGTGGACCCAGAGAGACAACAACTGACACAGCAAAGGATAATTGCCAAGTTCCATGTTCAGGAAACTTTCGTTTATTAGTTCCATGTAATTTCACCTCCAGGTTGGCTAGATTGTTCTTGGTCTCCAGCAGTGTCTAGTTAAATTCCTCTCCTAAATAGCCTCTTGAGACTCAGAGCTGGTAGCTCTATCCTCTGACTGTCACCACTCAGAAATCCTGACAACCCTCCTGGAGAGGCAAATCCTGAGCTGTACCTAATCAAGGTGAGTCTCCACTTTGATTCTATAAATCTCCCAGTCAGCCTGCTTCATGCCACAGAGCATGAACAAGTAGAAAATGGAACATGCAAGCATTCTCCTCATTATAGCCCTGAGGCAACTGAGCAGAGAATGTCACAACCCATGGATCCTTTTGTTGATAATGTGAAAAGTAGCAATCCTTGAACAGAGGGTACAAGAATTTTTTTTTATAATTGCCATCCACACATATTTAAAAAATAATTGATAGGTTATATAAACTCATGCTGTACTATGCTTCTTCACTCAGTCTTATTCCACTCTTTTCAACCCCATGGACTATAGCCCACCAGGCTCTTCTGTTCATGGGGATTTTCCAGGCAAGGGTGATTGGCAGGTGAAGGTACCACAGAACAAGACTGTGAAGCAGTTATTCACTTGGAAGCTCATCAAGGCCAATATCTCAGTTGAACTTCTTCCTCTGCCAAACCCTGTTTCCTGATTCCTTTCGTAGGTATCCGTTCAGTTCAGTTCAGTTGCTCAGTCACGTATGATTCTTTGTGACCCCATGAATCACAGAAAACCAGGCCTCCCTATCCATCACCAGCTTCCGGAGGCTACCCAAACCCATGTCTATCGAGTAGGTGATGCCATCCAACCATCTCATCCGCTGTCATCCCCTTCTCCTCCTGCCCTCAATCTTTCCCAGTATCACGGTCTTTTCAAATGAATCAGCTGTTTGCATCAGGTGGCCAAAGGATTGGAGTTTCAGCTTCAACATCAGTCCTTCCAATGAACACCCAGGACTGATCTCCTTTAGAATGGACTGATTGGATCACCTTGCAGTCCAAGGGACTCTCAAGAGTCTTCTCCAACACCACAGTTCGAAAGCATCAATTCTTTGGTGCTCAGCTTTCTTCACAGTCCAACTCTCACATCCATTCATGACCACTGAAAAACCATAGATGGACATTTGTTGGCAAAGTAATGTCTCTGCTTTTGAATATGCTGTCTAGGTTGGTCATAACTTTTCTTCCAAGGAGTGAGCCTCTTAATTTCATGGCTGCAATCACCATCTGCAGTTATTTTGGAGCCCAGAAAAATAAAGTCAGCCATTGTTTCCACTGTTGCCCCATCTATTTCCCATGAAGTGATGGGACCAGGTGCAATGATCTTAGGTCTCCGAATGTTGAGCTTTAAGCCAACTTTTTCACTCTCCTCTTTCACTTTCATCAAGAGGCTCTTTAGTTCCTTCTT
>SJYV01010363.1:835794-858793 GCA_006410875.1 Neotragus pygmaeus | reverse complement strand
TGATCCACACAATCAAAGGCTTTGGCATAGTCAATAAGGCAGAAATAAATGTTTTTGAACCCCAATAAATATATTTGGTCCAAATTCCATCTCAGCATTTGTGGCAAACACCCAACACTTTTCAAGCATTTATGTGCCAGGAAATCCTCTAAGATTTATAAGCATTATCTTGTTTTCTTCTGCCAACACTCTTACAAATTAGGTATTATTATTACTCCATTTTGCAAGGAAAGAAACAAACATAGAAGGTACAGATTGAGAATTTTGACCTGAACTGCCCAACTCCAAACCTGGGTATTCAGTCACATTTTATTTTCTATATTTGGGGCATATTTGGTGTTTTCTGGTAGCTTTATATAAGGTATAGTTGGAAGACTAAGAATATGAAAGGTATTGATGAGAAAGAAGGTTTGACATTCAAGAAAGAAATTAATACAGGGGGTAAAGATTAAATCAGCAAAAGAATCAGTATGAAAATGTGATCTACTGGAGATCTTTAGTGGGTGAGCAGAGTAGTTGGGAGTTCAGAGTTCTCTTATCTCAGAAAACTTAGGTCCTTCCCCAGAATTTCTTAGAAGAGGAATAAGAGGACTGGGTCAATTCTGGAAATTTTTTTCTTTCTAGGTAAGAAGACAGAACGTGATGAAAGAAGAGACATTTGCCTTGTTTCTTCCTTCCAGTCTCAATGGCAGGCACTCGATCAATTGTTCTCAAGCTTTGGTCCATATGAGAATCAGCTGAAGAACTTGGTGACCCACATAAAGGCCTGTGCTATGTCCAAGGAGCCTGGGCCTCTCTCTGCTTTCTTGTCCCTCTAGATGATTCCGATGCACAACAAAGTTTGAGAACTCCAGCTAGAGAAGTAGTTTATCCGGTGTCTGAAGGAAATTCAGAGACACTGGTCCCTAGATGAGATGCTGAACCAATCCCAGCAATGATTTATTTTCAGGCTTCTTGCCATGCAAAAAGAAAAACCTACTTAAGCTATTTTAAGTAATTGTGGCTAAAATAATTTTATGTTGATACACAGCTAAAGCAAAAAAAGGAATCACAACCAATTATATCTCTGATGCCCCTAGAATCAAAATGTTCCAGTTGCTCAGAAAAAATTCAACTTGGGCCCTGAGGCCAAAGAAAAATCACTCCCATACGCCTGCATAAAGGAGACATTGCTTGCTGTGGTAAATAATACCTTCAGCAATATCCCTACTAGAGATAAAAAAGAGAACATTTGGTACAATCTCTTTACAATGTCTCATTGCAAAATACCAAATCATATACCAGGAAAAATGATTCTGGGTAATAAGATATAGATTGCAGGTTATCTGAATTAATCTAAGAATGAAGTTTCAAATGTTTGGATAATTAACTGTTGCATAATATGAAAAGGTGAAAATCAAGAAGCAAAACTACGAAAATTGGTTTGATTTATTAGCATTGATGGGCTTATAATTTAGCTTGACAATTTTTTCTCTCTTCTGATACAAACACAAGCTTCTAATTTATTCATAATTACCCAGTATTTACCAAATAGAACTGAATAGCTCTATCTTCCTCAACTTTATCATTAGAGTACAAATCAATTTCAACTCATCTTGTTCCAGTTATATTTTATTTTTTTGCTCTGCATCTCTAGGTATATTCTCAAGCTATTGTACTTACATATCCCAGCAATCTCTAAAAAGTGTTCAAACACTGCTGCCTTTAAAGAAAAGTAATAATTGCCTTAGCTAACTGTGGTCAGAACTACTCAGGGAAAATCAAGGGGAACACCCATGAGAATGTTGGGCCACGTGATGCAAGTGCTAATGAAGGGGGATTGTCCCAGGGCTGGCCCAGCAGTACTTTTCTTCTTTTTTTAACTAATTTATTTAATTGGAGGCTAATTACTTTACAATATTGTAGTGGTGTTTGCCATACATTGACATGAATCAACCATGAGTGTACCTGTGCTCCCCATCCTGATCCCCCCTTCCCACCTTCCTCCCCATCCCATCCCTCAGGGTCATCCCAGTGCACCAGCCCTGAGCACCCTGTCTCATGCATCAAACCTGGACTGGTGATCTATTTCACATATGATAATATACAGCAGTACTTTCAAGGTTTAGACCTGGAGACGGCAGTATGCAGCAAAACTATTGTCTTATGTAGTCATAGAAATTACAGTCTTGTGCTGACATGGCTTAACTATCATTCACGAAAAACCCACAGTTCAACAAGCCAGTATCTCCTTTTGCCCACACTGAAGACAACCAAACTTTGAGTGCATTTCCATGAGATTCAGGGGAACAGACATTTTAATTATCTTCCTTTTTGCCTTAGATTTTTCTCAGGGTCTATACTTATACTTTCTTCCTTTAGCCCTGTCTCAGAGGAAAGATTACTTTGTCTTTTTGTAAAATCATCATTCCACTTGCTATCTTGATGCCTTTCATCCTTCTGTCCTCTGGGACTTTACTCCATCAATCATCTCTCTGCTCCTTCATCTTGAATCCTTCACCTTCCTCTTGTTTCTTCCTCCTGATTACAAACGTGTTTCTCTGTATCCTCCCCCCAAACAAATCCCTCCCTTGATCTTGCTTCTGCATTAAACTACTGTCTAATCTCTTCCTGTTAAGAGGGAACTTCTAAAAATAAGAGGCTATGCTCAAAGACTTCACTTATAACACCCGCCACTCCCTCTTCAGTTTATTTTCCAACACTTTGAAAATAGGATCTGTACCTAACAATCCGTTTTGTTTTGGTTTGGTTTTTTTTAAAGAATGACTTCAATAAACTAATTATCCAAGTCAATTGCTTTTCTACATTTTTATGTTCCTCTGTATGCCATCTGCCATGGCTGATCACTCTGTGCTTTAAAAATTTTTTTCACCCTTGGTGTCAGTAATGCCACCATTCTTCTGATTCTTTCTGTAACTTCTATTCATTCCTGACAACTTTTACCAGTTTTCTGCTCAGAGAAATTTGCTAGTATGTATGTGTGCATGCTCAACTGCTCAGTCATGCCTGACTCTTATCAATCCCATAAATTGTAGCCTGCCAGGATCCTCTGTCTATAGTAAGAACACTGGAGTTGGTTGCCATTTCCTTCTCCAGGGTACCTTGCCAACCTAGGATCAAATTCACATCTCCTGTATTGCCTGCGGATTCTTTACCACTAAGCCATCTGGAATCACACACACACACACACACACACACACACACACACACATTCATATACATGTGTGCACAAAGGTTGCTGTGGAAGGATGATGCCACATCCACTCTCATCCTCAACTGGAAATGACTAGTCACCAGTGTCAGGCTAATTTAAGGGAGTAAAGTGGGGTGATCAAGACTTGGAGACTTAGCTTTCCTTGGAATATAGGCAATCTCAATACCGTAGTTTTGTTCTTGGGCCCTTTCCCATCTCATTTTGATGATATGTTGTTATTCAGTCTCTAAGTTGTGTCTCAGTCTTTGCAACCCCACAGACTGCAGCATGTCAGGCTTCCTTATCCTTCATTATCTCCCAGAGGTTGGTCAAATTAACCTCCATTGAATATGTGATACTATCTAACCATCTCATCCTCTGCTGCCCTCTTCTCCTTTTGCCTTCAATCTTTCGCAGCATCAGGGTCATTTCCAATGAGCTGGCTCTTTGCATCAGGTAGCCAAAGGACTGAAGCTTCAGCATCAGTCCTTCCAATGAATATTCAGGGTTGATTTCCTCTAGGATTGACTGGTTTAATCTCCTTGCAGTTCAAGGGACTCTCAAGAGTCTTCTCCAGCACCACAATTCGAAAGCATCAATTCTTTTGTGCTCAATGTTTTTTACGGACCACCTCTCACATGCATATATCACTACTGAAAAACCATAGCTTTGACTATAAGGCTATTTTTTGGTGATTACATTAATCATAATTTCTCCTTAAATGACATTCACATTTATTCACACTCAGCCTAAATCTTTCAATTCCAATTCAGATCAGTATATCTAATTGCCTGTTATTCTTATGACTAAACTGACAACCTCTCTAATGCTTTACGTTCAAAGCTAAGTCACAACACCCAGGACCAAGATGAATGCATTGTTAAAGAGCAAAACAAATATCTGTTAAATTGTTGATCTATATTTCAGAAACTTTAAACAATTATATATTATTTCAATAAAACTAGATTTTAAAGCATATTGTGCATGAAAGTTATGTCTAATGACCAGTATTTTTAAAGCCATGAGGAGGTTTTACCATTGAACTATCTTGAATGACAAGACTTAATGTTTTGCACAGACATAATTTTTAGACCCTTTAACAGAAGGCGTAAGGGTTAGAGGCTGTTCCTCTCTGCTCAAAGTCTGTTTTATAAATTTTCTTTTTAGAAACATGACTTCTGGAATTGTCAAAATGAATTCAGGACTATTGTATAACTGTGTAAGTTTTGTAGACACAGCTAACCTAATAACCAATTCTGCTTGCTATTGGGCTGCTTGCTTCAATTTCAAGTAATAACTAGGGTAGCATGGACTTTCTCTGTGTGTGTGTATAATAAGTATGTAGATGAAGAAGAAAGTGATGTTGAACCAGGGTTGAGATTTGCCTTTTATAGGTAAGCTGTCCCACAGTGCCATTCCATCGGCAAATATAACATTTAAAAATGGATCCACTGTTTCATGAAAATAGATGTGGAAGTAGAAAAGCAGGTCTTTCTTTAAGTTCCATGGATGCTCCAGTATGATTCGATGATTAGACAACAGATGGACAAACACATAAACACTAAATAAGAAATACGTGCCAAATTCATGTCCCAGGATTTATTCATGAGCCTATGAAAACTTGAAGACTTATATGTGGCTATGCATATTTATGAAGCTGAAAACAATGGCATATTATTATTTCCTAACCTGCAGGGCTCTTGATTTTATGTGTGCATAAAATGGCTATAATTTTGAGATGCAACATTTTTCACCTGCATCTGTCTTCTTACATGATAAGCGAGGGAAAAGGGCTCCAATGTCATATAGATTCATCTAGAATCATAAAGCTAAAATTGAATTCAAGACCTCATCTGACTATTCGAAATCATCAATTCTTTGCTATTTGCTTTATTGAGGAGTGTGATGACTTTGAGAGGTCTGTTAAGTTCCCGCTAAAGACAGCCAAAGCCAGTATTAGCCATAGAAAAAACTGAGTCCAAGTTTATGCAGCAAAAACTGGGCCCTGCGTTATTGTTACAGTCACTCTGTGAGGTGAGATAAAAGTGGAACTGATTTCTTGTGCTGACTATCCAAAAAAATAGCAAGAGTAGTTGACATTTTTGAGGGTTCCTATGTGCCAGGCACTGTTAAAAGCACTTTGCATGTATATTAATTCATTTTAACATCATCATAACACATCAGAATGGGTAATGCTGTTAGTTTCCATTATACAGAGAGTAAACATGAACGCAGGGGCAGTCTCATTGCTAGTAAGAGTAGAGTCAGATTCCAAATTTAGGCAAAAATTTTCTAGAGTCAATGTTTAACTTTTCTGTTATGTTAGCAGTTTCTCAGATAAATCCAAGTCACATTTTAATTTAGTGGTAATTACCTTGCCATCAAAGGTCCATCTGGTCAAGGCTATGGTTTTTCCACTGGTCATGTATGGATGTGAGAGTTGGACTGTGAAGAAAGCTGAGCGCCGAAGAATTGATGCTTTTGAACTGTGGTGTTGGAGAAGACTCTTGAGAGTCCCTTGGACTGCAGGGAGATCCAACCAGTCCATTCTGAAGGAGATCAGTCCTGAATATTCATTGGAAGGATTGATGCTGAAGCTGAAACTCCAGTACTTTGGTCACCTCATGCAATGAGTTGACTCACTGGAAAAGACTGATGCTGGGAGGGACTGGGGGCAGGAGGAAAAGGGGACGACAGAGGATGAGATGGCTGGATGGCATCACGGACTCAATGGACGTGAGTTTGAGTGAACTCCGAGAGTTGGTAATGGACAGGGAGGCCTGGCGTGCTGCAATTCATAGGGTCGCAAAGAGTTGGACATGACTGAGCAACTGAACTGAACTGAACTGAATGCTGTACATATTTACTTCTGCCTTTATTCACTCAATTATCCACAAAACTCTTGAAAACTCTAATAATGAGGCATTCACTATCTGAAAGTTGAAAGTACAAGATGCCAATATTTGGGGTTTGCCATAAACTCATCTGCCTTATAAAACTTTTCAAGGAAAATACCTCAAAGTGTTGGGGAGCTGTGCCCCACCATCTCAATGCATCGATATGAAACTTCATAATACGACTCAGTCACCTCAGCCACAGTTCATCCCTGGGATAGGTGCATGACTTGACTGAGCCAATGACCCCTGCCTTGGGAATCTGGGGAGAGGGGCACCTCAGCTGTGACATGTAAAACATGAACACCTTTTGAAAGTAACATTCCCCTGTGTGGAGCAACACAAGGTAAGAAAAAAAGTACACTCATGGGCAAAATCCAAGATAAAAGACACACAATAAAGGTTTCCCACCAGAGGACCAATCCTGTGGCCCATTTTTAAGCCCAGTGGAAGCATGCCTTTTGGTTCCATCACATTCTTTCATTTCCATACACTTTGGGATATGTTTCTTGTATCTTTTTTCTTTTGGCTTTAGCTGGCTCTAATTATTTTTCTACTACTTGCAACCTAGTTTACAGTGAGACACGTTATATTTAAACAAGTTATACATATTTTATATTCATTATGTTTAATTAAATACATTTAGAAAGTATTTTAAATATATTTTCTGAAATGTGTGTCAACTATTCTTACCAGCTACATCAGTCTGAAGGCTAACCCTTTGACGGTAGAATTGAGAGGATAGTTAGGTTTTACTAGGTAAGATTCATCAATAAAACTGAGCCATTTACAGCTCTGCTNGTCAACTATTCTTACCAGCTACATCAGTCTGAAGGCTAACCCTTTGACGGTAGAATTGAGAGGATAGTTAGGTTTTACTAGGTAAGATTCATCAATAAAACTGAGCCATTTACAGCTCTGCTTCCTCAAGGGCAAATAGTTTTTTTTTTTCCATGTCTATTGTGTAAGGTCATGAAATTAAGTCTCTAGCATGTCAAGAGAATGTTGAATACATCATATTTCTTTTGACCTCTATTTCAAGCTCCTGAGTCAAAATGTTACCTGACTTGGGCATCTTTCCAGCCAGGCTGTGGGCCTCTCAAGAGCCAGAGGCTCTGGGACATTGGTTATGAGCCAGGTGTACATGTGGGCAGAGTAATGGAACTTGAAGAATAATGACAGGTCCTACCCACCTCTGCATATTTCCCTCAGATGCCTTTCCCAGTGAGAGTGCTTTCATGAGAAAAGGAAAAGAATAAAACCTCAAAACCATCCCACCACTGTCCAACAATTTTGGTCAAATGCCAAGTCATGAGTAGAGACAGTCATAGAACGAAAATGCTGTCACTCAAAGGAGCAGTGGCTAATATGGTCCATTGGCTAGACAATAAAATATTAGATCAGAGCCAATTGTGTGGCATTAGTAGAGCCTGCATTTTATTTAACTGAACTGCTCTCAAGTTTAGGTGGTACTTTTATCATCAGGAACCAGGTGGCTAGAATGTAATAGTGCTGTTTCATTTAGTGAGAGTATTTACTCTGCAATAGTTAATGGGTGCTCAGTGTTTGAGAGAAAGAATAGGGGGAAATTATCACAGGTAATCTGAGTTAATGTTCAAAAGAAATCACTGCAGTTTTAATTTGGCTGAATGGTAAATGGTTCTCTCAAATATTTGAGAAAAGTGTGCTCAGTGTTTGAGAGGTAAAAAGAATAGGAAAAAATTATCACAGGTAATCTGGGTTAGTGTTCAAAAGAAATCATTGTAGTCATAGCTTGGCTGAACAGTAAATAGTTCTCTCAAATATTTGAGAAAAGTCATTCACCACTTAACTTAATAGGTCATTCTTGTTTTGCCCAGGGCTCTTTGCAGTCATGTCCATATTTGACTGTAGATACAGATTCAGCCTATGCGGTCAGAATGACTGTGTATGGGACAGAGAAATAAAAGTATCCACACCCTGGAAGCAAAGGCCACATTCCTGGAGCCTAGGAGTACTAAGTGTCTGCTGAAACAGTCATGTGGGTCAGGAGAGCTGCAGGACAGAGGGGGAGAAGCTGCTCTCAGAGCCCAGGAAAGTTCTCCCGAGAGAATCAGCTGTCCACTGGCCCCAGGAGCCCCAGGTTTGTCTATAACAAGTTCAAGCAAGGTCTTTTCCATGTTCTTACCACTTCTTTATTCTGAGTTCCTACAGAAGAAGCATCGGAAAACTAGGTTGCAGACCAGGCGAAGGAAGACAACTGAAAATAGAACAATAGGAAAGGTATCACTCTATTACTGGGCTTCCTTGGTGGCTCAGTGGTAAAGAATTCGCTTGCCAAAGAAGGAGACACAGGTTTGATTCCTGGGTCAGGAAGATCCCTTGGAGAAGGAAATGGCTACCCACACTAATATTCTTGCCTTTGAAATTCCATGGACTGAAGAGCCTGGTGGACTACAGTCCACTAGGTCACAAAGAGTTGGACATGAATTAGTGGCTACAAAACAATATCATTATGACTTCATTTTCCATTGAAAATGGAAGTTTAGCCTAAAGCAAAGGTTGGGGGGAACTTAATATTATATCAAGTTGAGAATTGTGGTTACAGTCTAAGACTAAGAACCTGTTTTCTAAATGAGAATACACTCATTTGCAACTTAGAGTGATCCAAGACACTGTTGCCTAAAAATGAACAGAAAAGCCAAGGAGACTTTGAGCAATTTTAGGTAGGGATCAATGATGAATACATTTTATCAGGTGGCAATAGGAGACAAAAACAAAGCGTTCTTTTAAATTATACCCTGA
This sequence comes from Neotragus pygmaeus, assembly GCA_006410875.1. Lineage (NCBI taxonomy): Eukaryota > Metazoa > Chordata > Mammalia > Artiodactyla > Bovidae > Neotragus > Neotragus pygmaeus. Next base: position 849,922 of record SJYV01010363.1, on the reverse strand, counting down.
GTTTTCCTTGTTCGTGAATTTTCTAGAATTATTATTTTATTTTCCAGGCACTATACTAAGTGATTTATATGTATTATTTTATTTTAACTCTCACATCAAATATATGAATTAGATATAATCATTTCTCTTAGGAAAAAAGTGAAAATTTGGGCAGTTCCACATTTTGCCCAAGGTCACATATTTAGTAAGTGGAAGAGCTGGTATATTAACTAGATCTGTCTGATTAATAAGTTCATGTTCTTAACTACTATGCTTTCAACCGCTACCATGTACTACTGGCACAAATAAATCATTCATAGTTCAGTAGAAAGTTTTAGGGGAAAGATCTTTCATGAAACAGCAAGTAAAACATCCCAGTTTCATAAGTTAAAAGATGGATGGCTGCTGGGAAGTTGCTGTGTGGCTTGGGGAGCCTCGTCTGGTGCTCAGTGATGGCCTGGGATGGGGGCTGTGGGATTGGAAGGGGAGGAAGGCTCAAGAAGGAAGGGATATATGCGTGATAGTGGTTGATTTGTGTTGTTGTGTGGCAGAGGCCGACAGAGCATTGTAAAAATTTAAAAATAAAATAAGTATTTCTATGTGTGTATGACTATGTGTGAAATGTTTTTAAAGTCTAGAAAGATATATCATTATTTTTTTCCAGTTGTTTGGGGGTTTTTCCATCTATTTGTTTAGCTTTCTTTCTTTCTTCTTCTTCTTCTTTTTTTCATTTACTGTTATTGCTTTTATAAAAGGAAAATATACTTACTTTTTTTTGCAGTAATTGAAAGTATGTTGCTTCTCTGTCTTGTGTTTTATTTCTTTGAGCTTAATTATGTGACTGCTCCTTTTTTAACTTGATTTCAATATCTCTATCCCTGTTTGGTTTAAATTGGTAAATTCTGCCCTCCTGAGTGGCTTCTCCTCGTCCCCATGTTGGTTGCCAGTGCCTGAAGCTCCCCCAAGAAGTGCTTCATGGTTAGGGAGACAGCTTGCTTTTTCAGACAAGGATGCTTGATCATTTCAGAGCTTGTTCCACAGAATCTACACATTAATTATTTTCTATAAAAATGTGACTATTTAAAATACAATGAAATTGTATGGCGTCACTTACGTAACTCAGCAAAGGGAAAATGAGTGGAATAGAAAGCACATCAGTGGTTTCCAGAGTCTGGGAGAAGGAGCAGGGTTTGACTACACATAGACAGAGGGTAATTTGGGGCAGGGGGTAATAAAATTGTTCAATAAGGTGGTTATACAACTGCATATATTTGCCCAAACTTGGCTAACTGTACACTAAAAATAGTGGATCTTATAGTAGGTATATTCAATCTTAATTTTTAAAAATGAGAAGAAATACAACATATATCCTGATGTTTCATTGTCAATTTTTCTTTTTTTGTCATATGAGAAAATAATATTCAAGAAAAGAGCTTATTGCTCCTCTCTCTTCTTTTTGTCAATACCACTGTGCTTAATTTTTCTTCTCCTCTAGCTCTCTCTTCTCTTCTCATGGTTAACAAGCTCACTAAAGAAAACCCTTACAAAATCCACGTCATAAAGGCATCGTCTCACTCCCTCTCTAGCCTCCACATATCATGCATCAAAAATTAACATTTTAATTCTTTGTTTTAAACAATTAACTCAATCTTTAAATTTCATTATGAGGAAAAGGCTACTTCTTTAAGAAAAAATGGTTAAGATTATTGTTTTATTCACTCTGGAAAACATCTAGAGCAGAGGCTTGAGATTTTGGCTGCACAGTGGAATCACTCAGGGAGCTTTACAAAAATCACTGGATCTGTGATCGTACCTCTAGGGATTCAGACATATTGTTGGGATACAGACCAAACAGAAGCATTTTAAAATTTCCCCAGATCATTCTAAAGTGCAGCCAAAGTTCAGAGCCACAATCCAAAGTTTTAAGAATAGACTTTTTCTCTTATAGAAACTTCTTTCATAGCTATTCTTAACGAAGGAAATGCTTATTTTTAGCAAGGAAAGTGTGTGTGTGTACAGAGAAAGCCATCACACTGTGGTGTCCTCATTGATGAACTGATGTGAGCTTGTATTAATGATTAATGATGGTTCATTACATTTCCTTTCCAGGTGACAATTGTAGCTGCACCAAGGTCTCAGTGACACCTCACCTTGGATGCAATTTACATCTATAATCAGTTGACTTTAAGTAAAGCAGGGTAACCTCAAAAGTGTGGGTGAGCTTCATGCAGTTGAAGATCTTAAGAGCAAATATCTGAGTTTTCCCAGAGGAGAAGGAATTCTTCCTTGAAGCTGAAATGCAGAAATTCTGCCTGAATTTTCAGCCTGCTGAACTAGCCTATGGATTTTGGGCTTGCCAGCCTCATCCATGTGAGCCAATTCCTTAAAATAAATCTTAATCTCTGTTTCTTTATGTATATATATATATATATATATATACTCTCTCACTCCATATGTATAAATATATATTATATAAATATCATCTTTCTCTATATATACACATATATTTTATATGTAATAATATATTCTGTTTTCTGTTAAATAATTTTAATATATTAATACTTTCTGCCTGTGCACCTTGGTGGATGTATTATTATATGTTTATTATAGATATGTAATATATTATTAAATAATAATATACTTTCTGCCTGTGCACCTTGTGGATGTCTATGAATGGCGGTTGTACTGGGCAGAAATTGCTAATTCAAAAAAATTCTCAAACATTTTTGTCACTTAAATTCTTAAACAATGGTTAAGAAAAGTTCAGATAGGCATTGGATTGTCATTAATGAAAATTTAAAATACAACACAGTATTGTTGGTTTCTCTGGGCTCTATGGAAAACTAAAAAAATATACTGGAAGTATGAATGGCCATCAGAAAAGCCCAGTGAAATAAAATACTCCCTGAAACAGAATATTGATTCTCCACATTACTTAGTAATGCAAAAGGAGAACTATTCACTAGCTGCCCAGTCACCTTAAAGTGCTTCTTTGAAAATGGTCTAGGTGGAAGCAAGCTCCCAAGAGGTACTGAGTCAAAAATCTCATGCAAAACAGTCACCTCCTTCCTTTATGAGCACCCTTCCTCTTATACCATCAGCCAGGCAGGGCCACAAACAAAGAAAGCCAAGACCTGGAATGATGATTTACAGCCAGTGGTGGCTGCAGGAATAAAATGCTCAGAATTCCTTCTGTATCTCCCACTGGGTTGATCCTTTATCACAAACACAGAGGGTATAAACCAGCAGCATCTTTACAACCAGGGTACACACCACCACAGGTCTGGCCAGGAGACCAGACTAAGAAAGCACCTTCAGGTTCCAGCAGAAAATCCTGGGCCTCAAGACCTGCATCTATGCATGTGCTCCTGCACTGGGCTTCCCTGGTGGCTCAGACAGTAAAGTGTCTGCCTGCAAGATGGGAGACCTGATTTTGATCCCTGGATCAGGAAGACCCCCTGGAAAAGGAAATGGCAACCCACTCCAGTACTCTTGCCTGGAAAACTCCATGGACAGAGAAGCCTGGTAGGCAACAGTCTATGGGATCGCAAAAAGTAGGATGTGACTGAGCAACTTCACTTATTTACATGTGCTCCTACTAGGAATCTCATTTCTGCTACTAGGAAGACAGAAGTCTCATGCACCGTCAAATTGGAGAATTATTTCACTATAATTCGATGATCACAGACAAAGGGAACGACTCTTTTTTTTTTTTCTGAAAGGTCTACCTATACTTACTATAAATAAGTGTGGTAATTTATCGTTGTCAGTCACTAAGTCATGTCTGACTCTTGGTGACCCCATGAACGGCAACACTCCAGGCTTCCCTGTCCTTCACTATCTCCCAGAGTTTGCTCAAACTCATGTCCATAGTGTTGGTGATGCCATCCAACCATCTCATCCTCTGTCATCCCCTTCTCCTCCTCAATCTTTCTCAGCATCAGTGTTTTTTCCAGTGAGTCGTTCTGTGCAGCAAGTGGCCAAAGGATTGGAGTTTCAGCTTCAGCACCAGTCTGTCCAATGAGTATTCAGGGTTGATTTCCTTTAGGATTAACTGATTTGATCTCCTTGCAGTCCAAGGGGTTCTCAAGAGTCTTCTCCAGCACCAGAATTTGAAAGCATAATTCTTTGGCTCTCAGCCTTCTTTATGGTTCAGCTCTCACATCCATACATGACCACTGGAAAATCCATAGCTTTGACTATAAGGACCTTTGTTGGCAAAGTGACGTCTCTGCCTTTTAATACACTGTCTAGGTTTGACATAGCTTTTCCTCCAAGATGATAATGAGAGAGTCTAACTTTCAGTTTCCCTCCAGGTTCTCCTGCTGATTTCTCCTTTTTGCTTATTTCCTTAAATCTTTTTTAAAAGTAAACTTTAGCATACACCTGAATATTTTTTTATTTGAGCTTTGTTATGTGTTCTTGTTTTGACTATTCAGTAGCTACTGGAAACATTCTCAGTTGAAGAGTGCTAGGGTCTTTTTCCTAGACGTTTACTTCTGCCAGTGAAAAAGGTTATGTATTATTTTAATGAGCAGAGATTTTCATTTTTGACTTCTTAAAAAAACAAACAAAATAGAATGTCCAAGGATACTAGACTTAAAAAGGTAAAGTTTATAGTGGGGACTAGCTGTTGGTTTCCTTGGTCCCTCCTTGATTCCCAACTTTCTTCTTTATTCCCCATTTTAATTTTGTATGCACTTTTCCCCCTTCCCCTTGACCTTCATAGCTGTCCCACAGGACTGGAGCTGTTTGCTGACCAGTCTCAGAACTGTTATTGTTTAGTCATTAAGTCATGCTCAACTCTTTATGACCCCATGGATTGCAGCACACCAGGCTCCCCTGTCCTCCATTATCTCCAAGAGCTGGCTCAAATTCATGTGCATTGAATCAGTGATGCTATCTAACCAACTCATTGTCTGTTGTCCCCTTCTCCTTTTGCCTTCACTATTTCCCAGCATCAGGGTCTTTTCCAATGAATTGGCACTTCGCATCAGATGGCCAACGTATTAGAGTTTCAGTTTCAGCATCAGTCCTTCCAGTGAATATTCAGGGTTGATTTCCTTTATGATTGACTGGCTTGATCTCCTTACATTCTAAGGGAGGCTTAAATAGAACAATGATGTCAAAGACAAACCCAAACAGCGCAAATTTACCTTTTTCTTTTCTAGAGCTTCAAGATGCAACAGAGAACATATATTTAAACCAGTATTTAAACTCCCTACCACCATACTAACAGCTAAAAATAACTATGGAAGTTCAAAAGCAGAAGCTGTGAATTACTAAGAAAGGACCACGTCTGGGCTGTTATATTGTGAGGATACCAGCTTCCTTGCCTCTGCTGCACCCAGATCCTTCTAGTGGTCTCTCTCTCAGACGCCTGTGAGACTGGACTCAGGCAAAATGCCAGTCAAAAAGACGCATTAAGCTATGCTTATGCTCCTCCACAAAATCTTCCAATGTTTTCAGTAACTTAAAGTAGAAAAGTATTTAGAATCCTCAAAACTCTCTTTTCTCCAGTGCTTCACTCCCTTGCATGTTCCACAAACACCAGACCCCCAGTGCTTCCTGACCTAAGGAGCCACTTTCCCTTCAACCTCCACTGACCAAGAAGAGGCACTGGAAGCAAGAAAACTCGATTCCCTTACTCTTTTGCACTGATCTCATTATCTCCTCTCATCCCTCTGAAGAGTGATCTTACATTTTCCCGGATTGTTCCCCCACTGAGGGTGTTATATATTGGTGGAAACTGTTTTCCAACAGCTCCTGTTCCTAAGATCATAGGATTAATGCCCAGCCAAGTAGTTTGGGGTGCATCAGTTTATACCCCCATCTTGTTCCAATCATGCATCTGTGTCACCACAGAGAAAGTGTTAGAAGGAATAAGTTCTTTATCTTGCCTCTTTGTCTTGATGTAAGCATGAATTATTTTTTAAGCAGGAAGCTCAGCCTCCATGAACTTAGAGGTTTCAATCTATTTCCTTCATTCTAGGGGAAATATTAAATTGCTACTATTCGAATCCAGGGCAAGTAGAAAAATAAAATGATAGTGGGAAGAAAATTATTGAGCATACATTTCCTTTAAATTTTGCCATTCACCTTCCAATAGGGTATCTCACTAATCTAAAAACTATCCTGTAAATCAGGTATTATTCTTCGCAATTTTGAGTAAATAGGCTAAAAGGTTAATTACCTACCTAAATTTAACTCAGAGTCGTGAAATCTGAGTTAAGAAAAATAAAAGTGAAAGTGGGAAGTCATTCAGTCATGTTGATTCTTTGCGATCCCATGAACTGTAGCCTGCCAGGCTCCTCCGTCCATGGGATTTTCCAGGCAAGGATACTGGAGTGGGTTGCCATTTCCTTCTCCAGGGGATCTTTCCAACCCAGGGATTGAACCCGGGTCTCCTGCACTGCAGGCAGATTCTTTACCCTCTGAGCCCCCAGTAAATCATAGAATTTATTCACAAACGACCAATTGTTCCTCACCAAAACACACTGTCTTTCAAAAACAAGACAAAACAAAGAAGGGTGGGGAATTTGAAAAAGAAGGGAAAATTAACTGAATCATTTTATTAGCAAGCAGGCAAGTCTGCAAGGGATTCTCAGGTGGTGCGAATGGTAAAGAACCCACCTGCCAACGCAGGAGAACCTGTTTTCTGGATAGGAAAAGGGTATAGCAACCCACTCCAGGATTTTTGCCAGAAGAATCCCATGGACAGAGGAGCCTAGTGGGCTACAGTCCAAAGGGTTTCTAACAGTCAGATACAACTGAAGTGACTTAGCACGCACCAGGGAAGTCTGCAAGTGCTTTCATTGACTCTGGCAACACCCAGACCACAGTCGCTGACAAAAATCTCTCCATTTTGATATAACTTCTTTAGCTTAAAAATGATTACTGTTAAAGAAATAATGCAGAAACCAGTATATTTTTAACAATTTTTTTTAATCAATTATACTTTTAGTGAAGGAACTCTCAATCCTCTTGGTAAGAAGAGTCACTTTTAATTTCCCACAAAGCATTGAAAATCCTGAGCATTTGGAACTCCTCTGCTGGAATTGTGTTCAGGGCCAGTTTATCAGCCACATAAAGATATCTTTTTCATTGCACATATTCACATATTTTTTATAAACCCAGCTTGTTTATCTGCCTTTTTTTTATTGGGCTCTAAATAGCTTTTAGCTATCTGCAAAATGAAATTCAGTATTAAAGGATAAAGATTGGCTGCTGCCAAAGACAGTCCAAAAAATGTATGTTGGATTCTGAAAAGAATTCCAAGGGCATTTTGAGCAAGAGCAAAAGGGTAAATATATGACTTTCAAGGAGCTACTTTTTGATAGGGCTCAAATTCCTCTGAATGTAAAATTTGGGGTATGTTTGTCATCATTTTCATTACCTGCCGAGTAGCATTTCTACTTAGAGCAGGTAAATTAAAGAAAAATGTAAGTTCAGTTCAGTTCAGTCGCTCAGTCGTGTCCGACTCTTTGCGACCCCATGAATCACAGCACTCCAGGCCTCCCTGTTCATCGCCATCTCCCGGAGTTAACTCAGATTCACGTCCATCGAGTCTGTGATGCCATCCAGCCATCTCATCCTCAGTCGTCCCCTTCTCCTCCTGCCCCCAATTGCTCCCAGCATCAGAGTCTTTTCCAATGAGTCAACTCTTCTCATGAGGTGGCCAAAGTACTGGAGTTTCAGCTTTAGCATCATTCCTTCTAAAGAAATCCCAGGGTTGATCTCCTTCAGAGTGTAAAGCCCTCTTATTTTCTAGATTCAGAAATCCAGGCAGAGCATTTTACATGAACCTGCATGATTCACAGAGTTTCTCAGAGCACTGCTTTTTGGCAGTATGATCTTTTGTCAGTGCACAACTTGTAAGATAAAGGGATATATATAGACCAGCAGGATAGTGAAGGAGTAGGAGGAAGCACTGCACAATGTGGAAAAAGTCCAAGGATAAAACTCCCAGATGCTGCTAGAATCCCCACTTCCTGAAATCTTCTCAAAAAGCACAGGCAACTTGACACGTCAGATACTGGCAACAAATAAACACTGAAGCTAGAATGTTCAGCCAAGTAGTATAGGACAAAGAAAGAAAAAAGATGGAAAAACTGTCCAAATGTGACACGTAGTGGAAAACCTGTCCATGATGTTAAGGACAAAGCAAAGAAGCTCAAGACTGAGGCCTCTTTGCCAGGATTGATGGAAGGAAGGAAAGAAGGAAGGAGAGAGGGAGAGAAAGGAAGAGAGAAAGAAAGGAAAATAGAGCTTCTTGTCTAACAAGAGAACTTTGTGGAAACCAACAGGAAAATTCTGTCTTGGGTGAATACTGATCTGAACATTAGGAACATCTCTGTTCAGAACTACTGAAGCAAGTCTCTACTGGGAGACAATTCTCAGTGGGTCTCTCCTATTTGAGCTGGAAGTACTGACACCCTTTTCTCCTGGACTATCTTTTCAAGGGTCTTCATTAAGCGAACAACTCTGTAAGACAGAAAGAGTGTCTCCCTCTGGGGCAAAGGCAGACTTTTAAATTTATTTTCTATTTTTTGTTGTTGTTGTCTAGGGCAATAAAAATAAGATCTCTCTCTGGGGCAAAGGTTGAATGTTGTTTGCTGACAGTCCCATTAAAAGAATATTTCCTCAGCTCCAGTTCATTACCTGGGACACAAGGCCACACTGTGGGTATAACATCTACCTGGGCTGCCCACTTGGGGCTAGGGAGCAAGGAAAATAAATGTGGGCATGACATCTAGAAGGCCTGCTGTGCCATAAGTAATCAGGTCCTTTTTTTCAGATGCAAGAGTTCTATGTTTTCTGCTAGCATCGTCCATGAAACTGCTGCAGGTTACCTTTCCAACTTGCAATTAGGGTAATACTTCAGATCTTTCACAGTTTGTGACATTCTGCAACTTCCAGAGAGAGACCCACTAGGATGATTCTACAATCTCTCTCAAAGCAACAGCATTTTATCTCTTAGAAGACAATTAAAGCAGACATAGATGTTGATGAGAAAAAGTCCCATGCATGGAGGAAACACACATACATACACGCCTCCCCCCTAGTATTAAGCACAGGATGAAAATGATATTTATATTTTGAATAAAATAAATAGAAATGATAGGTATAGATAGATAGACATTGATATATAGATATATAGAGACAGATAAGTATAGAAATAAGAGAGAGAAAGAAATGACAGAGACAGACAAACACAGGGACACAGAAAGAGAATAAAGTGCATATTTGGAGGTGCGAGTGTGTATCTGCATTTTCATGTGTGCGTATCAATTCTAAGCATTAATATACAAGTTAAGAACACATCATATAAGAATAAAATACATTTTCAGATTTTGCAACTTAGAATTTTTATTTTAAAATGTATTTCACAAGATATTGAGCCCCCCAACAATGAGATGAGTGGAGGATGAAGTAGGTTGATTTTCTCTTTATTTTTCTCTTTGATTTCTATCTTTGGTGAACCTTCAGGAGAAATGATGCTGTATGAAAATTAGGTTTAAAATTGGATCATTCATTTCAATTTTATTGCTTGTTCCCTAAAAGAAAAGTGGAAGAGCAATAAATGGTCTCTTGCCTCAGCGTTATCAATTTGTATTCACTGTGCTTTATATCTCCCATTTAGACATGGCTGTGTCCTGACCTTCCTTTTAATTTAGTTCCAACATATTTTTAGCATTTCATCTCATGGTCAGTCTCAAAAACTTCTGGAGCATTTTCGCAGCTTGCTGAGGTTACATTTCATGAAGGTCTCAAACAGTTGTTTTTTTTTTAATACATGTCACTTAAATGCAATGAAAACTTTTGTTTCAGAGAACTCAGATAGCCTTAGCACATTCCCTTGGACTTTGTTTCTTCAGAAAACTTGGTGTATCAGCACTAATCTGGGCAAGAAAAAGAAATGAGGCAAACTGTAGGTTTTATCTAACCCCTGGAAGACATTTTAGCAGCATGCACGAAGTAAGAAAATCTTTCATCTCCCCTAAACCACTGAGTTCGTGAAAAAGACTTCACTTCATAGGGTGAAATGAATAACATGAGTGAATAGGATGAATTGACATAAGGTCAGAACCTCAGAGGTGAGCTTCCCAAGTTGCGTGTGTGCTAAGTCGTTTCAGTCGTGTCCAGCTCTTCGCGACCCCGGCCTGTGGCCCACATGGCTCCTTTGTCCATAAGATTCTCCAGGCAAGAATACTGGAGTGGGTAGCCATTTCCTTCTCCAGGGGATCTCCCTGACCCAGGGACTAAACCAGCATCTCTTACATCTCTTGCTTTGGGAGGCAGGTTCTTTACATTAGCACCACCTGGGAAGGCCAAGTGAGGTGTGAAGCCTAAATGTGAGGTCTCTTCAAAAGAATGGTTGGGTCTCACACTTTTGACCTCATTACTTTTTCTGCAGGAATGAGCATAGTTCCATTTTCCAGAAGAGCATATATTCCTATGAAAGTGATTGAAAGAATTATTTTTGCTCACTTGCTTTTAAGAAATAAAATTAAAATTAAAAAATGTGTGCAGTGAAGACTCTGAGGTGGGAGGGTTTATTGCACCTGCTGGTCCTGACTCTTTCCCAAGAGTCTGTCATTTCTTCTCCTCAGAGTTGTCAGCTTTGGACACAAAACAAAACCACAGAGTAACTTACCCAGACCTCCTGAAGGCCTAGCCAAGTGCCACTAGCATCATACCTCCACTTAGAAAGTTTCCAGTCCTCTGTAGTCTTTCTTGGCTTTAACCCAGTCTTTTTCTACTTTGGGTCTCTACTTTTTTCCCAGGTCCTCTGAGTTCATTTTCTGTTCACAGCACATTTGTGGAGCAGTTACGCTTAAAGGTTCCTGGTTTTCCTAAAAGTTGAAACCTTTCCTCGATCTGCCAGAGCTGCCAGCTCTGTCACTTTCCTGAGTTCCTCTTGGATGACGTGTCCCTATGTGAATTTCTTGGAATCTTGTCATTGCAACTAGCAGAACTATTTTAAGCATACAGTAAGAACATGCTTTTTATTCCTTCTAACTGTTCACCACCAGAATGTTTTCTTTAGTCATTCAACAAACATTCCAAGTGTGTACTGTTTGCTGGTTAAGCTGCTAGGCACTAGGAACATAAGATACTTTAGACATGGTTTCTGCTTTTTTTGAGGTTTCAAGCTCTCAGAAACATTAGCAGGTGTCTTCTTTTATTGTACCTAATCAATCATAACACTCCAGCTATGAAATATCAAATGCATTCATCTCTTTGAATTCCTTCTCAATTCTATATCATAAACAACTCTCCATGGATAAAACTTAAAAAGGAAAAAGCCTAGCTAGAAGGACACAGGTTTTAACATAAATTTCACATTATAAGCTATTTAAGAAAGAATTGTCTGTAAGTGAAAATGGAAAAGCCCTCAATGGATATTGAGAAAATCTGGGCTCAGTCACCAAAAAATACCTACATGGCTACAGAAAAGCCACCAACCTTTTGAATTTCAGTGTCTGCATCTGTTAAATGATGGGTAGGAGCAAATGTCCTCTTAGTTCTTGGATCTAAAATTCAATGAATCTAAATGTGAACGTATTTCAGTTATAAAATACCGTTTGAAACACATTTCTCATGGAAATTCAGAAATGTAAAAATTCAGGCAGCAGACACAGGAGGATTCACTAAATAAATAGATGAGGAGTTGCACTGAAACTCCCCATCTTGAGCACTCTAGGAGGAGGGCCAGATCTGCCCAAAGGTATGAGGCATATTTGGCTCTGAATCTGCTCCACAGCTCAACTTCCTCTCTCAGCAAAGTCAGATACAGGGCCATCAAAAGATTTGGGGTTGACTGTGGCTTTTCTTCTGTATCTGGTGATGATCTTTCCAAATTTATCAGAAAATTCGACTGAAAAAAACTGATTTGTTATTGGATATGCGAGGCAGAGAGGAAATCATATGATAATATGTACATGTGATGAGAATGGATCTTTTCTGACCCTGCAGGGATCTGCCATTTCCAATGCTGCAGTCTACAGAGAACCAGAAAGTTAAATGTGGCTTATAAAATCGTATTAGCAATTGCTGTGGGAAATCCTTCAAGAGATCGGAATACCAGACCACCTGACCTGCCTCCTGAGAAATCTGTATACCGGTCAAGAAGCAACAATTAGAACTGGACATGGAACAACAATCTGGTTCCAAATAGGCAAAGGAGTATGTCAAGGCTGTATATTGTCACCCTGCTTATTTAACTTATATGCAGAATATATTATGCGAAACTCTGGGCTGGATGAAACACAGGCTGAAATCAAGATTGCCAGGAGAAATATCAATAACCTCAGATACGCAAATGACACCACCATTATGCCAGAAAGTAAAGAGGAATTAAAGAGCCTCTTGGTGACAGTGAAAGAGGAGACTGAAAAGGCTGGCTTAAAACTCAACATTCAGAAACTAAGATCTTGGCATCCAGTCCCATCACTTCATAGATTGGGAAACAATGGAAACAGTGAGACTTTAAATAGATTGGGAAATAGATTGGGAAACAATGGAAACAGTGAGACTTTAAATTTGGGGACTCTGAAATCTCTGCAAGATGGTGACTGAAGCCATGAAATTAAAAGACACTTGCTCCTTTTAAGAAAAGCTTAAAGAAAAGCTATTACCAACCTAGACAGCATATAGAAAGCAGAGACATTACTTTGCCAAAAAAGGTCTGTCTAGTCAAAGCTATAATTTTTCCAGTAGTCGTGTATGGATTTGAGAGTTGGACTCTAAAGAAAGCTGAGTTCTGAAAAACTGATGCATTTGAACTGTGGTGTTGGAGAAGACTCTTGAAAGTCCCTTGGACTGAAAGATCAAACCAGTCGATCCTAAAGGAAATCAGTCCTGAACATTCATTGGAAAGCCTGATGCTGGAGTTGAAACTCCAACACTTTGGCCACGTGATGTGAAGAACTGACTCCTTGGAAAACACCCTGGTGTTTAGAAAGGTTGAAGACAGGAGAAGGGGAAAACAGAGGATGAGATGGTTGGATGGCATCACCAACTCAATGGACATGAGTTTGAGCAAGCTCCAGGAGTTGGTGATGGACAGGGAAGCCTGGTGTGCTGCAGTCCATGGGGTAGCAAAGATTTGGACACAACTGAGCAACTGAACTGAATTGAACTGAATAGAGATTGCAATGATAATGATGATAGTTTTGCCTTTCCCACGGACAACAAAATAGGGAAAAGAGGAGACATTTTCTTTATGCAATTTTAGGGACTTAAAAGTTTGTACATAGAAATAATTTTTGTGCAAAATAATCTTAGAGATGAATAGCCACTACTTATTTAATGATTATTTGAAGTGTATTTTGGGATATTGATTCTAAAGAAAAAATGTGATTTTTTTTTTCCTTTTAATAATCATTTCTGCTTCTGCTATTCTTTTTGTTAAAGATACATTTTTAAGACTACTTCTTCTGAGTCTTTGGTTCTGTGTCTGCATATCATGAAAAAGTTATTTGACTTTTTCCAATATTTTATAATGGGTAGTGTCATAAACTAATATAATCCTTAATTTCTACTGGCTTAAAGACATAAAGTCAAAGACGGATCTCCAGTTTTCCGTTTTAATGGCCAACACAAGGCATTCTAAATCAAATGCTTACCTTCATTAGACTATGGCCAAATATGAAATTATATAGCAAATTATCCATAGGCATACTTTGGACTGGCCAAAATGTTCACTGGGGTTTTTCCATAACATCTTACAAAAAAATCCTGAATGAACCTTTTGGCCAACCCCGAAAATACCACCATAAAATCAACTTCATGGTGCAAGAATTATACTCATTTTCTACATTCCCCATGTTATATTTTGGAAACACAATATTCATCACTAGAGAAACATAATTTAGCTCACGGCATTCATAAACCTGTGCTATGAGAAGGAGATCTCCAATGGCATTACTATAGATGTATATATAAATATTACTTGTGTTTCAGTTCAGTTCATTTCAGTCACTCAGTCATGTCTGACTCTTTGCAACCCCATGAAACGCAGCACTCCAGGCCTCCCTGTCCATCATCAACTCCCAGAGTTCACTCAAACTCATGTTCATCGAGTCGGTGATGCTATCCAGCCATCTCATCCTTTGTCATCCCCAATCCCTGCCCCCAATCCCTC
>SJYV01010363.1:823330-834071 GCA_006410875.1 Neotragus pygmaeus | reverse complement strand
TGTTGATGGAAGAAAATTACAGTGCATTTTTGAGGTCATAGGAGGATAAAGATTAGTGAGAATGTCAAATTTCTGCCAAAGCTCCCCAACAAATTACTCCAGTGGTCTTCATTTCTAATGGAGAAAGATGGACTCTTCCTCCAATTTTATCCTGCCAGTGTGTTCCAGGATAATTTAACAATATTCTTGGGAAAGATGTTATTGACAAATGTTATGACATAATTATATGATGTTAAATGACATTTGTGTTGTAGCACGCTTGATACTACAAGATATGTTTTCTGCTTTAATACTTTGTCAGCATTATCAGAAAACCACTCAGGAAGTTTCCAGTGAGTTTCCATGTGGGCTGACTTATAAAAGAGGAGAATATGCTAGTTATACCTCCATTGTTGATGGGTGGAATGAAAAGTGTATGTCTTAGCATGCATGCATGCTCAGTCATGTTTGACTCTTTGCAACCCCATGAACTGTAGTCTGCCAGGCTCCTCTGTCCATGCAATTTTCCAGGCAAGAAAACTGGTGTGGGTTGCCATTTCCTCCTCCAGGTGAATCTTCTGGACTCAGGGATCAAACCCACATAACTTGAGTCTTCTGCATTGGCAGGCAGATTCTTTACCACTGTGCCACCTGGGAAGCACATATGTCTTAGCAGAGAAGAAGTATCATATGGTATCCCTTATATAGAGAGAATCTAAAAAGAATGATACGATTGAAAGTGAAAGTTGCTCAGTCGTGTCCAACTCTTTGTGACTCCATGGACCATACAGTCCGTGGAATTCTCCACACCAGAATACTGGAGTGGGTAGCCTTCCCTTCTGCAGGGGATCTTCCCAACCCAGGGACCAAACTCAGGTCTCCTGCATTGCAGGAATCTAAAAAGAAATAATACACTTGAACTTACAAAAGAGAAAGAGAGTCACAGACTTAGTCAGCAAACTTATGGTTGCTGGGAGGAAGGGATAGTCAGGGACTTTGGGATACACATGTACACAATGCCAGATTTAAAATTGATGAACAACAAGGTCTTACTGTAATAACACATAGAACTCTGCTCAATGTTATGTGGCAGCCTGGATGGGGGGGTAGTCTAGGGGAGAATGGATACATGTATGTGTATGGCTGAGTCCCTTTGCTATCCACCTGAAACTATCACGATATTGTTAATCAGCTATAACCACGCCCCCCCCCCAAAAAAGTTTAAAAGTTAAAAAAAAAAGTATCTGTCTCAGAAGCCCCAGGCTTCAGGCATATACTGAAAATTCATACATGATTTTCCCTTAATCTGAGATTTACAATTTAGTTCACATTATTGAACTGACCTTTATCACTTGATAAACTGAATTAGCAAGCTCTGAAGAAGACAGATACAGTTTTAAGTTGCCAAATTCTCTTGCAGTTAATTTGTTATTACTTATAGCCTCAATCCATAAAATGAGTTATGTAAGCACACAGCAATTTTTGGTAGAATATTTATGAGAAGGTGAGATTTGGAGTAAAAAAAAGATAGCTTTGGCAAAAAAAAAGAAATCATAGATAACAAAATTTTAAGACAACTTTTAGTGACTCTAAAGTAATATCATAGTTAGTTTGCATAACCCATAAAATTTGAAAACATTCAACATACCCATCAACCCACAGACCAAAAATATTTCCCATCTCTTCAGATCTTTACTTTGGCATAGAAGTTTCTAGACACCCAATAACCATGACATGATACAACTTTGTTTTTTAATTGGAGTATAGTTAATTTACAATATTAAGTTAGTTTCAAGTATACAGTAAAGTGATTTATTTATACATATATGTGATACTAATTTTTTACATTTGAAAACTAAAAAGAAAACAATAAAATTTGTTTCTATCCAATATAGTCTTTAACTTTGCATAATATCAAGGAAAATGGTTGGTTTTGTTCGAATTGTATAGAATCTATACATTTACAGACATTTTAAAGTCTGTTCTGCTTCTGAGAGATTGAAATAACAAAAGAGGGTAATAATACATATAAAGAAGAGGTGGCAAGAATACAAAGAAGAAATGTACAAAAAAGAGATTCACAACCCAGATAACAATGATGGTATGATCACTCACCTAGAACCAGACATCCTGGATGTGAAGTCAAGTGGGCCTTAGAAAGCATCACTACGAANTTTGGAATTAATATTCATTCTAATTAGAAAGACATGGATGGCAGAGAATTCTGAGTTCTGGAAAAATTATGAACTTGATTATTATGCTTTTTTTAAAAAAGTAGGACAACATTTGTTGCTATTGCATTTGTAGAATATTTTTTCTTTCAAAAACGTAAAAGACTTCAGATCTCAGCCATTTTGGATAAATCAAATTGGGAATTTTGAACTTATGTAATCAATAGGGCAGAATACAGTTTTTGAATAAAACTTTGTACTTAGAGGATTTTCAACCCAATTGCAGCTAGTGCCTACAGACATCTTTAGGATTCTCCTTTAAGCAAGAATAAGTACAAAATTATGAATGACAGAAGCTTAGAGTAAAAGTGAATTTCCAGGCAGTGGACACATTGCTCTGATTGAGAGAGAGATTTGAGGTGCCCTGAACAAAAGGAAAGAATTGTAAAGCTCTATAAAAAAGTAATTCTTTGGGTTTTAATTCAAACATCCAACAGGTCTGTTCAGGTGGGTACACAGTCACTTTTCTGTGGTGTTGATCAGCATCCTAAGCTCTTAATGGTTGAAGTGTTCATTTCACTCAGCAATTTTCCCTCTTGGGCAGCTCTCCAAATGGACAGTGAAAAGTTAGTGGAAAGCAAAATTCTCTTCAAAAATTGCTTCTTGTACCTATTTTGCAATTCAAGTGATACGGAAATTAATACCTGTGTCAAAAGGGTTTTCATCAGGCTTGAGTGGAGGCTGGACAGAGTGTCTTCCTAAAGCTCTGCTTTCCTGGGAAGTACAGTGTTAAGATAAATATGGAATGTTGTATAAGTTTTGTTGTATTTATGACTAATCTGTAGGACTACGCTTGAGCTGTGGAGCTGAAAGCACACTTTGGACTTATGTTGGGGCTTCCCAGATGGCTCAGTGGTAAAGAATCCGCCTGCCAATGCAGCAGGCCCGGGTTGGATCCCTGGATCAGGAAGATCCCCTGGAGAAGGAAACGGCAACCCACTCCAGTGTCCTTGCCTAGAAAGTCCCATGGACCGAGGGAGCCTGGAGGGGGTCAGTCCATAGCGTCGCAGAGAGTCAGAGATGAGCACACATGCACACTCGGGACCTATGTGACTATATGAGTACCAAAGATCTGTGGTAAGTCTGGCTCCTATCTGTGTTAGGGGAAGCACCCTGGCCAGGCACCATAGTAACCATTTGCATGAGTTGTTTTATGACAGGAGATCCTGATAAGGAATACGGAACTAATACGCCACCACCAACCGGAAGAGTTCGGGAAGGGTATAAGGGAGACACCGCGTGTCCATCCACTTCCTGGAATCCCTCTCACTAGCATCCATCTTGGCTGAGCGATGCGTGCGCCACCAGGAAAGACTCTGAATTAGAATGATTGGCCAAAGACCACCCAGAAACTAATCCCATCACCATAAAACCCGACATTGAGAGCCATGCGGCAGAGCAGTTCTCCTGCGTTTCCTTACCCTACTGCTCTCCACCCGGGTGCCCTTTCCCAATAAAATCTCTTGCTTTGTCAGCACATGTGTCTCCTCGGACAACTCATTTCCGAGTGTTAGACAAGAGGCCATTCTGGGGCCCTGGAAAGGGTCCCTCTTCCTGCAACATCTGCAGTGACTGCACTGGTCTTGAATGGGGAAGAGAAGAGAGGGGGTATATACCTGAGTAATGCTGTTCCCCCATGAGGTAATGCTGAAGCTCTTGCCCTGTAACATGCTATAAAGCTAAGAAATGTGGCCTCAAAGCTTATTTATTATACCTTGTGAGTCTCATTGCCAATTTGAACCTCTACTTATGACTACGTTGATACAATATCATTCGAGGCTTTCATTACCTCTTCTGCCCTGCTTTCCAACCCTGCAGATGTGGGGAATACCGATACAAAACACAAATTAAGAATGTGACTCAATGACTATGTATTGAATGCCCGCTATGTGGGAGGAGAAATGCGATTTTCAACAAAATCTCTGGAGAAAGTTATTTTTCTTCATAAAAAGATGCATACACAGCTGCATCCTCACACAGATACACACAGCCTATGTGTCATCTCTCTGCACCCAAGCATAGCAACATATGGGAGGAAAAGTCATCTATTACTACAGGCTGTGACAATCACTGAGAAATTTTGCTGCAGAAAATTAGTCGACAGTATTTCAGCAGGAGGTCCAGAAATGATCTATAAAAGATTCAGAGACTTGAGGCAACATTTCACCTCATTTATTCAAATGCTTTGGGCAAATAAAATTATGATAAAGCCTCTGGAAACCTACGTGTCCTGTGCATTTTGACAAGATTACTGCTAATTGATTATTTGGGTCCAGTTCGAACTAAAAAAAAAAAATTACATTTAATTTTAGTTGACATTTCATATAAGGGCATATAATTTATTTCTATTTAATTTTGTGAAACTGAAATTCAATTTTGTAACTCCTCAGGAGGAAATAGAGGGATCATGATTTGGCTCCATCCTGTGGTTTTCAAAAGCAAGTGACAAAGTAGCCATCCAATTAACAACACTATGAAGAAACAATTGGTCAAGCATTTGTAAAGCATGGATGTTAATCCTACACCATTTAAACCAGCCAATCAAACTTGGCATGTGGAAAATGTTATACAAATAAGAACACTAATAGATTTCCAAAAGTGGTCTTCAAGCTTTGTTGCTGTTGTTCAGTTGCTAAGTTGTGTCCGACTCTTCATGACCCCATGGACTGCAGCACACCAGGCTCCTCTGTCCTCTATTGTCTCTTGGAGTTTGCTCAAATTCATGTCCATTGAGTTGGTGATGCTAACCATCCATCCTCAAGCTTCAGTTCAGTTCAGTCTCTCAGTCATGTCCGACTCTTTGTGATCCCATGGATTGCAGCACGCCAGGCCTCCCTGTCCATCACCAAATCCTGGAGTTAACTCAGATTCATGTCCATTGAGTCTGTGATGCCATCCAGCCATCTCATCCTTGGTCATCCCCTTCTCATCCTGCCCCCAATCCCTCCCAGCATCAGAGTCTTTTCCAATGAGTCAACTCTTCGCATGAAGTGGCCTAAGTACTGGAGTTTCAGCTTTAGCATCATTCCTTCCAAAGAAATCCCAGGGCTGATCTCCTTCAGAATGGACTNGGTTGGATGGCATCACTGACTCAATGGACATGAGTTTGAACAAACTCCAGGGGATAGTGAAGGACAGGGAGGGCCAGCATACTGCAGTCTATGGCATCACAAAGAGTCAGACACAACTGAGTGACTGAACTGAACTGAACTGAATAACACAAAAACATGATATCATGTTAATATCATGATATTAAAACATTTTGTAGTAATAACAGTGCTGTCACTGTTGTTATAGAGATTTTCATTTGAGCAGAAATATATAAGTTTATTAAGGACAAAATTGTTTATTGTCACCCTGTTTATTTAACTTATATGCAGAGAACATTATGCGAAATGCCAGGCTGGATGAGCTACCAGCTGGAATCAAGATGGCCAGGAGAAGTGTCAACAACCACCTCGGATATGCAGATGATACCACTCTAATGGCAGCAAGTGAAGAAGAACTAAAAAGAGAGCTTCTTCAAGGTGAAGGAGGAGAATGAAAAAGTCAGCTTAAAACTCAACATTAAAAAAACTAAGATCAAGGCATCCTGTCCCATCACTTCATGGCAAATAGGAGGGGAAATGGTGGAAGCAGTGACAGATATCTTCTTGGGCTCTAAAATTTCTGCAGATGGTGACTGCAGCCATGAAATCAGAAGACGATTGCTTCTTGGATGGACAACCATGACAAATCTAGCCTGTGAGTTAAAAAGCAAAGACATCACTTTGCTGGCAAAATCTATGTATTCAAATCTCTGGCCTTTCCAGTAGTCATGTATGGATGTGAGAGCTAGACCATAGAGAAGGCTGAAGACCAAAGAATTGATGTTTTCAAACTATGGAGCTAGAGAAGACTCTTGAGAGTCCCTTGGACAATAAGAAGATCAAATCAGTCAATCCTAAAGAAAATCAACCCTGAATATTCATTGGAAGGACTGAGGCTGAAGCTGAAGTTACAATACTTTGGCCACCTCCTGTGAAAAGCCAGCTCATTGGTAAAGATCCTGATGCTGGGAAAGATTGAGGGCCAGAGGACAAGGGATTGACAGAGATTTGGATGCTTGAATGGTATCACCAATTCAATGGACAGGAGTTTGAGCAAACTCTGGGAGATGGTGAAGAACAGGGAAGCCTGTCATCCTTCAGTCCATTGGGTCACGATGAATCAGTGACTTCTTGGTCATGTGACTGAGTATCTGAGCAACAATAACAATTTTTTGATCACATTACTTTCATAGCACTTATAACAAAGAAAAAATACTGAAATACAACATGTCATCCATAACAGTAAATATATGTTTCAAGATTTTATTTTTAAAAGGTTTTTTTTTACTACCATTAACAACAATTGTGTAATTATTATTTTTCTTGAGAAATTATTCTGAATTCTTTTCCACCAAAGATGTACATACATAGTTGTCTATNATTTTTAAAAGGTTTTTTTTTACTACCATTAACAACAATTGTGTAATTATTATTTTTCTTGAGAAATTATTCTGAATTCTTTTCCACCAAAGATGTACATACATAGTTGTCTATATTATCTTTGGAGAGAGTTTTTCTCTGTCTCTAACTTTAAAGCTCATTATTTTTGCTATTTGCCTTTTCTTCCAGTAGAGATTTTTTTTTTTCCCCCTAATCTTCTTGTGTTTTCCCAGCAGGAGTACTATTTTAAATAGATTGGTCTGTTCATATGTTCTGCCTCTGGAATTGGTATGATTATGTTTGGGTCTTAATGGGGGAATTATTAAAGTAAGGAAGGTTTCAGCTTGATAGAGCTAAAGCTTGCCTTTGACCATTTTGAAATGAGTAATAACAGTTTAGATTGTCATTTATCAGACCCTAACAGTCCAAGCAACAGATCTGTCATAAAAGATATATTTTCAGAGAGAATTATTCAAATTGTCCATATTAAATTACTTTCTAGTTAATAAAAGTGAAATGAGTTTATCATTTGAATAATTTTATTGTAGAAATTGAAGAGCTAGAAAGATAAACTCTCCAGTGACAGCCTAGTGGGAGATGGACACCTGTGGCTTTATTGATATGTGTTATCTAAAAGTAAATAAAACATAATGCAATAAAGAAACTGCCTTGCTTATGTTTCTGTCTTCCTAGTTTATTCAGTTCATTATTTGGACCGGGCTTTTCTCTTCTCAGTTACACACTTTGACTGTCAGAGTCTAAATATTTATAGAATGATTATCTGTCTGTGCCAATTATAAGAGCTAAGCTTGTCTTTCTGGGCTTCCCTCGGTGGTTCAGTGGTAAAGAATCTTCCTGCCAATCCAGGAGATATAGGAGACCCAGGTTCAATTCCTGGGTCAGAGAGATCCCCTGGAGGAGGAAATGGCAACCTGTTCTAGTACTCTTGCCTAGGAAATCCCATGGACAGGGGAGAATGGTGGGCTACAGTCCATGGGGTCACAGAGAGTTGGCCAGGACTCAGAATGACAGATTGTTTTTCCACCATTTTTATACCAAGATAGAGGATGTTTAGGTACTATAAATGTATGTATTTTTATCCATTGTTCCAAAGGATTTTCAAGATTCATAGCTACTTGTAAGAAGTGTATTTTCAGAATTAGCTGATTATTCATGTAACCCTGGGTTAGAACATTTGCACACTGTTTTAATATTGTTTATTTGAAATGATATGGTATGTGATCAACAACAGCAAAAAAATGTGTGTGTTAATTTTTTAGCCCAAAGATACGTTCAGCTGAGTTTACTTCTTTTTCAGTGTAAGGAATGTCTAAAATATTTTCTGACACTCTATGCCTTCGAGGAAGAAAGTAAATGAATTTTAGAGTTGTAGTTTGTGTTAAATATTAAAGCATTTGCCATCCTACTTAGAATGACAATGTCCTATCAAATTTCAGCACCTCTTGATCTTCACTCAAAGTAGAAGCTGTTTCTGAATCTACATGCAGTCTGGGTAACTACTCATGGATGCACTTGAGCCATTGAAGTGTTCCCAGTTATCGGGCCTTGGGATGACTTCATTAATGTGGTATGGAGACTAATTCATTTCAAACCTTTTACATAATCACAACTGGAAAGAATTTCATGCTTTAATCACATGCTTTAGTTCATACAAATTAATGTTTTCTCTTCATAGTTAAAAAGAAAATTGACTAGATTTGATGTTCTCCCAGACTGACTTTAAACTGCTGGTAGGGATGGCATTTGGAGAGAAGGAAGTAGCCAGCATTCTTCTTCAGCATCATTCCTTTCTTGAACATTGTCAAGTATAGCCCAAGGCATTTAACAAAGTCCTCTAATTGCAGTCTGTGATTAAGAAAATGCTGGAAGATGGAGTGTTTGTGGGGGTGTCCATCTCATCTTAGGAACCAGACGGTTCTGGTTCCTCTCTTAGGAACCAGAAGAGAGGCAGCAAGATGGATGCAGAGTAGCCTGGGTTCAGGGTCACCTTATAATTTGACTTGCGAATTTAAGAGATTTATCTACCCTCTTTAAGCCTCAGATTTTTTTGCACCTCAAGGATGATATAGATAAGAGCCAACACAGTCTTTTTTTGTTTGTTTAACGTGGAAATAGCAAGACATTGTAGAGTTTGGTCGCTAAGAAATGATAATTATGTGATGTCGTGGGTAGTGGTGCTTGTTTAGTTGCTAAGTTGTGTGACTCTTGCGACCCCATGGACTGTCACCAGGGCCACCAGAGGCCACCAGGCTCTTCTGTCCATGGGATTTTTCCAGACAAGAATACTGGATTGGGTCATCGTTTTCTTCTCCAGGGGGTCTTCCCAATCCAGGGATCGAAGACACATTTCCTGCGTCTCCTGCAGCCAAGGAAGCCCTTGGTGATATCATAGGGGTGATAGCTAAAGCTACAATGGCAATTATACTGCAGTATATATATGTATCCAATCAGCAAGTTGTACACTTGAAATTACACAATGGTATATGTCAAATATATTTCAACTAAAAAAATCTTTTTAACCAGAATATGAACTCTGGAGGCAGTCTAGCCTGTATTTGAATCTTGGCTCTCTTTACCATAAAGTGTGGGAAAATTACTTAATATCTCTAGTCTTCACTTTAAAATTTATTTTAATGATAGTACCTTTTTCTAAGTGTGTTATTATAAGAAATAAATAAGCTTATTTGGTAGAATGCCACATGGAATGCAGTAAATGCTCAATAAAGCTGATTTTTTAATTATAATGGTCATAGTCTCTATTTGGCAAAGTCAAGAGTTTACTTTGAGAAGAAAGGCAAAAGTTAGATCCTTAGGAGATTATTTTCCTGTTATATGTGGAGATAGACTGAAAATTGGCATTTTAGCAGGGGGATCGTATTAGCTGTTTGGAGAAGGAATTGTATGGAGGAGGGAAGTTGAAGGATCTCAAGATAAAATACATGGAAATGTAAATTTTAAAATATGGATGGACTTCATGTTATTTTGCAGGTAGGATTGACATTTGGTGACTAAATATGCAGAGGTACAAGAAGTGGATAACCCTTTTATCCCGTGAGCAATAAAGTCATGTGATGGTGGTTGTCTTTAATGATACAGATAGATGATGGCCCTATTAATAAAAGATGAGAAAAACAGGAGAAGAAGAAGAAGTTGAAAGGTAAAGATGATGAAAATGTTTTAGAAAATTTAACATCAGTATTCAAAACTGATGTGACATGGTAGTGAAAGAAGTGGCAAAAGTTGTTCTGGGGACAGTGACACAGATCTCTGGAAATTAGTGAAGATGTTTGGAGAATCAGAGCCTGATTTCCTGGCTACCACAGCCATAATATGATTGTTCCTTTGAAAAACTTAAGATGTACTTGGAAAAGAGTCAAGGAAGAAAATACAAAAGTTAATTGTTGCCTTATTATGAATTCAACAACATTCTCTAAAACATGCATGGACTAGTTGAATTGAGTAATTATTGAAGTAAGTGATTAATTTGGAGAATAAAGTCTGTCTAAAGGGAAAGATACTGGTTAGAATATTACAGTGAAAGAGCAAAAGGGGACAAGGCATTTAGAAGAAAGAATGAAGAGAAAAATGCAAGTGGCAACAAGACATTTTGCTCCTTTGCACCATTACTTAGGGTTGACTGTTAGTTTTTCCATAGGAACTGGTATAGATCTTGCATTCATTCTATAAATACATGTTAAGTACATATTTTGTTCTGAATTCTGTTAGGATTTTAAAATACAAGGATGATATCCATCAACAGATGAATGGATAAGCAAGCTGTGGCATATATACACAATGGAGTATTACTCTGCCATTAAAAAGAATAAATTTGAATCAGTTCTAATGAGATGGATGAAACTGGAGCCTATTATACAGAGTTAAGTAAGCCAGAAAGAAAAACACCAATACAGCATACTGACACATATATATGGAATTTAGAATGATAGTAAGGATGACCCTGTATGTAAGACAACAAAAGGACACAGACATAGACAATGGACTTTTGGCCTCAGAAGGAGTAGGAGAGGGCGGGATGATCTG
>SJYV01010363.1:805127-823109 GCA_006410875.1 Neotragus pygmaeus | reverse complement strand
TTTCTTCCAATGAGTAAGTGTCTTTTAATTTCATGGCTGCAATCACCATCTGCAGTGATTTTGGAGCCCCAAAAAAGAAAATCTGACACTGTTTCCACTGTTTCCCCATCTATTTCCCATGAAGTGATGGGACTGGATGCCATGATCTTCGTTTTCTGAATGTTGAGCTTTAAGCCAACTTTTTCACTCTCCTCTTTCACTTTCATCAAGAGGCTTTTTAGCTCCTCTTCACTTTCTGCCATACGGGTGATGTCATCTGCATATCGCAGGTTATTGATATTTCTCCCGGCAATCTTGATTCCAGCTTGTGTTTCTTCCAGTCCAGCGTTTCTATTGATGTACTCTGCATAGAAGTTAAATAAGCAGGGTGGCAATATACAGCCTTGACGTACTCCTTTTCCTATTTGGAACCAGTCTGCTGTTCCATGTCCAGTTCTAACTGTTGCTTCCTGACCTGCATACAGATTTCTCAAGAGGCAGATCAGATGGTCTGGTATTCCCATCTCTCTCACAGTTTATTGTGATCCACACACTCAAAAGCCTTGGCATAGTCAATAAAGCAGAAATAGATGTTTTTCTGGAACTCTCTTGCTTTTTCCATGATCCAGCCTCAAGCTTAGCCACTTTCAATTAACCCCCATCAGTGTCTTAAACTTTTTTGGTCCTGGTAAAACCTAAATACATTTTAGGAGATGCAGCAGTCATGTTAACAAAGGGTTTAAAAGCGTCCTACTTGGAATCTGCTCTTAATGTACTGATAAAGCTGTAATCTGGATGACATAAATTTATCAGCATTAGCAATTAACCAACCGTGCGATTCACCAAATATGTGTTGAAAGGCTTTTGTTAACCCTTGTGCAAACAACTCTAAATAAGAAACAGACTCATACTCAGGAAATTCAAGTCTACTGGAGGATGCCAGATGGCTAAAGAGCTAACAGCAATAAAATACAGTGAGGGCAACAACAACCAAAAAATGTGCATAGGCTATTTGGAAGTTCCTAAAAGGTATGCTAAGCCAGCCTGCTCAGACTAGGTTTCCTAAATGTGGTAACTGGACAACAGGATCACCGAATAACTGAGAATCAGCACAGAAAGTCAATTTGAAGGTCTTCTAGTACCGTGAGTCTCAAGGTCAAACTAGGAGTGGACAAGAATATACATGGGGAGACATGTGTGCTTTTAGAAAGTATAGAACGGGCTTTCTTAGGCTAAAGAACAGGGGTGGAGTTGCTCTAGAACTAGAAAAGCGAAGTTCTCCTAACCAGAAGGCATGCCAGCTCGGAAGCCAGTTGTGAGCTAAGAAGCACAGAAACGCTGATCTTTTTGGTTGGTTTTGAGGAGAATTAAGGTCTTGTCAGAAGGCACTGTCAGTGAAAATTTATTAAAATCCTATTGCACACAAGGTGATGTCTTAAGATTGAAATTAAAATATATGGTAAAATCTCTTCGGTCCAAGGTCAGGGAAAGAAAAAAACTTGTCTTTCTTTTTTAAAGGAAGTTAAAGTGTGGGTGAGAATATGAAAAATTAGACAGAGAGAAAGAAAGTTAGGACATAAAAGTTGATCAGGTTATCTTGTGCAAAAGAGGAAGTCAAAGAAGAGGGAATGTGAAATGATGTGGAAACAGCATCGCAGAGAATGTGTGCTCCAGCCACGTGTTTTTGTGCAAGACAGGCTGGGGACAAACACTGCAAGACTCAACAAACATAAACAGCTGAGACCCAAAGCAAAGAGATGTTTGTGTTGACATTCTCTCCCAGTCAAGGCCTTCCCCTCACCAATTGCTTTTTGGTGTCATCAGTTACCTCTGCATGTTTTAAGTTTACTTTCAGTTGAAGAGTTCCCACCCCATTTAGCATTTATTCCAATAAGAATTTTTTACCTAGCTTCTTGAAAAAAGACAAACACTTTAACATCGTGAAACAGACCACATTTTCCTTGTAAATGTTTTGTAATAAATGAGAAACTGTACAGCAGTTAGTCCAATATTACCCATGCAGGATGAAGTCTCTGAGCAATTACCTTGTTTCCATGGCAACAGCATATCTGCCTATCCTTCGGTGTGATACAGGAAAAGCCACCAAATTGAGCTTGTTCAGTAAAGCTAAGGAGAGCTCAGTGAACTGGGCAGAGGGAAGTGTAAGGGGGGTTGGAAATGTGATACTAACGGGGTTAACAAACAAACAAATTGCTATTTATATTATTTATCAAGTGGTTCATTTAACCATCTGCAAGGAAATTTCCAACAGCAATGCTGGAAAATGGAAACCAAAAAAAGTTTGTTAAAAAAAAAAAGGAGGAAAATGACAACTAGACTTTCTAGTACCTTTGCCAATACCTAACCCTTAAGAGAAGACCTCTGAAGAATTTCAGGACCTTGAGTGCAGATTGGAAACCGATATCCAGAGACAGTCACCTCAGGACATTTGCTTGGACCCTTTACTCTACGCAGAGCCTGCCTAGGCCAGGAGCTAAACCTTCTATCTTTAAGCATATTCTGGAAAAGGAGGCCAGCAAGTGTGCCTCTGACACTGATGAGAAAACATACTATTACTCTAGCTGTTACACTGCAAAGAAGTGCAAGAAAAAATAAGTCTGAAAAATTGTATCAATGGACACTGAGCTATGTAGGACAAATAGAAAAGCTACTTCAGACTGAGATTCTCTGGTCAACTACAGCTACCTGTTTCGAGGAGGTTTTAAATAGAGATTTAAAGTTGGAAATTAAAGATATACTCCTCAGGGGAAAGTGGACATTATAACAATGTTGTGTCTGGTTATCACACTTGATTATAGGCTCTCGAGGGAGCTGCTTCTCAAACAGTTTTAGAAATAGGATGTAATTTGGAGACATTTTCTTGGTGGGGATGATAAGGGAAGCACTGAGCGGGAGGTGGGAAGGGAATGTGGAAAAGATACTGGGAGGATGCTGGCAGAATAGTAAGCTGATATGTCACACTGCTTGAGCAACATGACATGTAATTACCTCTAATTACAAGCATCTCTTGGAACTTCAACCACAGAATTGCAGATAAATATAAATGCTTTGGAAAAATACCTGGGCTGATATACTCAAGGACTTTTTCTATTAATTTTTTAAAATTAATTTTTATTGGAGTATAGTTGTTTTTTAATGTTGTGTTAGTTTCTACTGTACAGCAAAATGAATCATATATGTATATATATATATCCCCTGCCTTTTGGATTTCCCACCCATTCAGGTCATCACAATACATTAAGTAGAGCTGCCTGTGCTATATGGTATGTTCTAGCTAGTTATCTATTTTATACATAGCATCAATAATGTATAAATGTAAATTCCAATCTCCCAATTCCTCACCCCTGCATTTTCCCCCCCTTGGTATCCATACATTTGCTCTCTGCATCTAAGTTTCTATTTTAACTTTGCAAACAAGATCATCTATACTATTTTTCTGTATAGTCACTAGGGACTACCACTAGTGACTCAGTGGTAAAGAATCCACCTGCCAATGCAGGAGATGTGGGTTTGATCCCTGGGTCAGGAAGATCCTCTGGAGAAGGAAGTGGCAAACCACTCCAGTATTCTTGCCTAGGAAGTCCCCTGGATAGAAGGAACCCAACAGGCTACAGTCCATGGAGTCGCAAAAAGAGTCAGATACAACTTTGCAAATAAACAGTAACAGCATATTATTCTTCTAGATTTCACATATATGCATTAATATACAATATTTGTCCTTCTCTCTCTGACTTCACTCTGTATGATGCTCTGTAGGAAGGACTTTCTTCTATTTAGATGAATAAGCATATTAATACAGAATCTCTAAGTCAAGTGTTTATACGTCTGAGGACTTTGCTTATAGTGAGAACTAAAGAAATATTTTTCTGGGAGGCTAAAGCCATAGATAAACTAAAAAATGGAACACAAAAGTATTCAAGGGATTATTCTATTTTATAAATTACTCTGCCTTTCAAGTGTTTACCTTTTAAAAAGTGAAAAGTTAAACATGAAGGTAAAAAAAAAAAACTGATAAATGAAAAGATAGACATACTTTAAAAATTATCTTACAAATAGGATTTTGAAATAACAACTTTGTGAATCTCTATTCTATATAGGGACTTGGGAACACATTATTTGTATTTTATAAACTACATGTTTGCATTGCCATATCAAAATTCCTCAAGATTGTCAGGAAAAGTATTTCTAAAAGTAATATTCAAAGAAAATGTTTTGAGAAAATACCATTTTCCTTCTACTTGTAAAAGCATATATATTGAAATTTTTATTGCTTAATTTAATGATACAAAATTTAATATGTACAAAAAACAAATATATTAGATAACCTATATTAGTTACATATTTAATGTAGAAAACTACAATATAAGAGATCTATGCCTCAGTGCTCTACATTAAAATTACCCATAGATATAGCTGGATCAAACATCAATATTCAGTCTGTCCAAAATTAATATACTCATTTCAGAGATTTTTACCAGTATCTAGTACTAGCCTAAGACATAACATCAGCAATCGTAAACAGTAAACAAACGTTTGTTCAATGAATTAGTTAATGGAAGTCCAAATAATCAGTTCATTTTAATTCACCAGAGTTCACCACATTGTTTGGGAATATAGGTGTAACCACAGTTATCTCTAAATTATCCATCATTAAAGGACCCTTTCTCCCTCCTATAATGAATGGCATTATCTCTTCTTCATCCCAAGTTCCTTCTGCAGGTTTCTTCAACTTTCTTGTCATTATGGAGTTCATTTTCATTGTCTCTTTTGTTACATGCAACCTCCATGGTTTTTCCAGTCAAGATAATTACGCAGATTTAACAGACTTACTAAATATCACCTTTGTGTCCATTGCTTCTTATCACTATGAGTTTCAGCATAGTTTCTAATCTATTGAGAGAGATAAGACAGACACACATAAGGAACAAATATACAGTGAATTATTAGACAAATAAATATAGATGGTGCGGAAACAAAATCCTATTGTAGCTTACAGAGAGCATTGGAATAGAATAAGTAGAAACTCAATAGATGGAAAGATACAGGAGAGTAACTACTGAGCAGAAGTTTTTCATCAGACCCAAGGCGAGGGGATTTCATTTCATAGTATTTCATTTATTTCTCACATCCAAAGGTTGAAATGTACTTTTTAATAAGTATATAAGATATGAAGCCTAGCAGGGTTTCAAGCCTTGCCTTGGACAATGTTGATTGTAGGTCTCTAAGCAGACATTCTAATTCAAGTTCATACTATTTCCATCCCAAGCAGGAGGAACATGAGCATGAACTAGGCACCAAGGTAACATTATGCACAGGTGTGTTGGACAGACTTGATGGCAGAATCATACAGAGCAGAGAGAGGGGGGAGACACAAGCTTGGAAATAGCGGGTTTGGAGATGCACAGACTCTTATCTTGAGCCTTTCTTTTTGTTTTCATTTTCCTTAGCATTTCTGGTAGATAACTATTGAAATAATTTTAAAAATTAATGAGCGACCCTCTGTTTTAGAAATTCTTACATTGCCCATATGTTATTGCATGTTATCTACTTTATCCATTAGCATCCTTAGTATATTAATCTTTTGTTGTTGTCACTAAGTCATGTCCGATTCTTTGTGACTCATGGACTGCAGCATGCCAGGCTCCTCTATGCGCCACTATCTCTTGGAGTTTGCTCATATTCATGTCAATTGAGTCAGTGATGCCATCTAAACATTTCATCCACTGCTGTCCCCTTCTCCTTGTGTCTTCAATCTTTTCCAGAATCAGGGTCTTTTCCAATGAGCTGGCTCTTCGCATCAGATGGCCAAAGTATTGGAAATTCAGCATCAGTCTTTCCAATGACTATTTAGGGCTGATTTCCTTTAGGACTGACTGGTTTGCTCTCCTTGCAGTCCAAGGGACTCTCAAGGGTCTTCTCCAGCACCGCAGTTTGAAAGCATCAATTCTTCAGCACTCAGCTTTCTTTATGGTCCAACTCTCACATTCCTTTTAAATTCTTGGTCTGGTTAACTCCAACATCCCTGCCATACCTGGTTCTGATGCTTGCTCTTTCTTCAAACAGGCTTTTGGCTGGGGGGTTGTTCTTACTTTTTTGCCTTTTTCAATAATTTTTTTCTTGATAGGTGGACATGGAGTACTCAGTAAAAGCAACTACTATAAGTAGATCTCTAGTACAATAATACAGTGGTGAGTGTGGAGGGCAGGGAGCATTCTATAGCCCTGTGATCTGGTCTTAGTCTCTGAGTAAGTCTGTGTCTCTGAACTGTGGACTTCACCAATTCTGTGTTGTTTTTTTTTCTCTCCCCATAGGTGGGACAGGATGGTTGGAACTGGCTGGATGGTTTTCTTTCCCTAGGTTGATTAGACTTTGATAATACCCTAGCAGGTTAGGATCCAGTTACACTCAAACTCTTTAACACAGCCAGTGAGGCCCTGTGTGACCAGATCTGGCCTCTCTCCTCATTTGAACCCCTCACCCCTTTGCTCACCTCCTACTCCAGCTACACTGATCTTTCAACACCTCCAGGGACCAAGCGCTTCCTAGCCATCAGCCAGAGGCTTCTTCTCCCAACTTGTTGCCCAGTTGGCCCTTATATCCCATTAGGTCTCAGCTGAAATACTACCTCTTCAGGGAGGTCTTCCCTCACTATTGAAAGGTAACTCCCTACCCCATTCTCTCTAGCCCTAATGATCTATTTCAGTGATGTGTGTTCTTAAATTTTACATTTATTTGATTATGTCCTTGTTTACTATCAGTTGCTTGGCTTTGTTGGAGCATCTTGAAGATATTACCCATGTCAGGTTTGTGCATCACAGTTTAACTGCAGTCAAGGACTAGGCCTAGAATATAGAGGTCAGGCAATAGGTAACTGTTAATTAATTAAAGAATAAATAAATGAATGAATCTTTTTTTTATTTTAGTCTTAGCATGAATCAATAAAATAAAGTCCACCACTATTGTTTAAAATCTTTGAAATAAATGGTGACTTTTGACAAAACTATTTAAGAGTGACAGGTGTTCACGGCCAGAAGGCAACAACATATGGCCATTGGTAAAATGATAACTATAATGTGGTGAGAAATCATAAGAAAACAGATTATTTTTAAGTTAGATGTTACTGAAATCCTTATGACCTGAGCAAGTATTCCACCCCCCTTATCCACAGTTTCGTTTTCCAATGTTTCAATTACCTGCAGTCAACCATGGTCTGAAAATATTAAATGGAAAGTTTCAGAAATAAACAATTCCTAAGTTTTAAATTAAGCACCATTCTAATAGGATAATAAAATCTCATGCTTCATCCAGCTTGGGAGGTGAATCACCCTTGTCCAGCTTATCCCTCTTGTTAGTCTCTTAGTCATCAGCTCAGTTATCTGATCCACTGTGGTGGTGTCATGGTGCTTGTGTTCAAGGAACCCTTAATAATGGCCTCAAAATGCAAGAGCAGTGATGCTGGCAATTCAGATATGTCGAAGAAAAGCCATAAAGTGCTTCATTTACATGAAAAGGTGAAAGTTCTCGACTTAATAAGAAAAGAAAAAAATCCTATGCTGAGGTTGCTAAGATTTATGGTAAGGAAGAACTTCTATCCATGAAATTGTGAAGAAGGAAAAGAAATTTGTGCTAGTTCTGCTGTGACACTTCACACTGCAAAAGTTATGGCCACAGTTCATAAGTACTTAGTTAAGATGGAAAAGGCATTATATGTGCACAATAAGATATTTTGAATCAAAGAGACCACATTCACATAACTTTTATTACAGATATTATTCCATTAATATTTTATTATCAATCATTTTGTTAATCTCCTACTGTACCTAAGTTACAAATTAAACTTTATCATAGGTATATGTGTGTGTATATATATATACATACTATTCATGGTTTCAGGGACCCAATGGGGGTCTTGGAACATACCCCTCCCCCAGATTACAGGGAGTTGACAAAGTTATCATTTTTATTTATAGACATCATCAAACCTGAATCTTGGAGTTTTCAAATAAACAAAAAAATTTTTTTTTCTGTGACCCCTACAGGATTTGACATTCATTGAGGGTCTCATTTTTGCCTTCATTTGCAGCTTTTTTCCAGCCTCAGACTCAGGTTATACCTTGCAGATCTTTTCAATCTGCACTTTCTCAGAACTTGTGATCCTTGCATTAGGTAGCAGGTTTAATGTCAGCACTACCTCCATCACTAACAACCCTCAACCATATGTGCATAGGAGGGGACTTTCAGGAGAGAAATATGTATAACAGTGGTTTTATTTGGATAGTGGGGTTAACAAGCAATTTGTAGCTATTCCTTGCACTTTGTTTTTCAATTGGGAAAATAAAGTAAAATAGCTTTGTAATTTAAAAATAGTAATAAAACCAGCATGATCTTTGAGCTTACTTATTGCCACCTTAAGGCCAATTTCCTCACTGTTGAAGCTAATAATAGAACTGGTAAAAAGAATAGACTTCACATAGTGCTCTCCTGATGACATTTCACCAACTGTAATAGTAGAAATAATGATAGAAATAATAGAGCTGGTTGTCAATATTATATTGAAATATTTAGTGAGCAATTGCCATGTCAGGCACAATGCCTAGTGCTTTACATAATATTACCTCATTTAATCCTCACAAAATTTACATAAAATACTATTATTTTCCCCATTGTACACTAAGGATAATAACAAAGAGAATTGAAAAGATGGATATTGGCCCAGTGTTCAGTTCAACTCTGAGATATCCATTTCACATTTTATTTTAAACCATTCTTTCGTATGTTTATTCAGCAACAAGATTAAGCATAAACTATGTGCCAAGGCCTATCTTAGTCATTAGAAATATGTAGATAAGCCCTCAAGTACTCAAATCTAGTGGAGAGACAGTTGTATAAACAGACAACCATAATGAAGTGTGCTAAGACAAAAAGAGCCAAGTTCAAGGTTTCAGAAGGACACAAGAAAGGATCCCCTAAATTAGACATGGGTGGGAAGGACAGATCAGAGAGTGTCTTGGAGATGGTGACATCAGACCTGTGGCAGTTGAATTTTCCTAGGTGGCTCGCTACTTGGGGAACAATGAGTCAGAAAGCATTTAATATCATTGAGTCTGAACCAAACGCCTGAAACCAGAGACCTCACAGAACATAAGAGGAGGTATAAGCATAGAACTTGGACTGGTGATCTATTTCACATATGGTAATATACATGTTTCGATGCTATTCTTTCAAATCATCCCACCCTTGCCTTCTCCCACAGAGTCCAAAAGTCTGTTCTTTATATCTGTGTCTCTTTTGCTGTCTCATGTATAGGGTCACCGTTACCATCTTTCTAAATTCCATATATACACATTAATGTACTGTATTGGTGATTTTCTTTCTGACTTATTTCACTCTGTGTAATACTTTCCAGCTTCAACCATCTCATTAGAACTGATTCAGATGTGTTCTTTTTAATAGTTGAATAATATTCCATTGTGTATATGTACCACAGCTTTCTTATCCCTTCATCTGCTGATGAACATCTAGGTTGCTTCCATGTCCTGGCTATTGTAAACAGTGCTGTGATAAACATTGGGGTACATATGTCTCTTTCAATTCTGGTTTCCATGTATGCCCAGCAGTGGGATTGCTGGGTCATATGGAAATTCTATTTCCAGTTTTGTGGGGGTTTTTTTATGGTATACAGAACTATATTTTTGATCAGCTGTTTCAAGTTACCGAGTCACCTAGTCATTTGTTGGAGGCCTGGTTACACTGTAAGAGACAGCAGTCTTAAAAATAAACAGGATATACGTAATGTATCTAATAACATTGATAGAACCATAGTGTAGCAGACACATAAGCACAAACAATTTCGGAAACAAAGAACAATTTAAAACAACGATTAGTATAACTAGTTGTAATTCAGTTGCAGTAAACCATCAAGTCCATAGGAGAGCCCGTTGTAGAAGCCAAATTTTGGCAGTGTCAGGCAGAGAGGAAAAAATGAATGTTGTATATTTGTTTACAAAGGCATATTTTATCAACTTGTTTTAGGTCACAGCATAAAAGAAAAAAAAGTTAACTGGGCAGCAGATTTAAGCTAGTATATTAACATTTTTCAAAGTCAAGGTAATAAATCACATTTATCAATTCATTCAGTGCCATGTAATTGATTCCTATTGATCTGCATAAAGTAATCAGGTTTTCTGTTAAACATTGTCATTTGCTATTCAGTTCATTACCTAAAAGCTATCAGAAACACATTTGTCTGAACACGTGTATACCTGTGGCAGATACATGTTGATGTATGGCAAAACCAATACAATATTGTAAAGTAATAAACCTCCAATTAAAATAAATAAATTTATTTTAAAAAAATAAATAAAAGTTCCTTTTTTTCTGAATCTTCTTGGAAATCTTCATTTTGTAAAAGCAGTATAATATTATGATAGTCAATAAAGGCCAAAACTTAAAATACCATGGATAACGATTTGAGTACAATGCAATTAGGAAACATGAATATTTCTGCAACATATATATTTTAGTATAGTCACTAGAATTATGACTGATAATACTATATCAGGACATAGCTTCCCAGGTGGTGCTAGTGGTAAAGAACCTGCCTGCCAGTGTAGGAGATGGAAGAGACACAGACTTGATCCTTGGGTTGGAAGATCCCCTGGAGAAGGGCATGGCAACTCAATTGAGTATTCTTGCCTGCAGAACCCCACTGACAAAAGAGCCTGGCGGGCTACAGTCCATGTGGCTGCAAAGAGATGGAATCTCCACACTGTTCTCCATAGTGGCTGTACTAGTTTTCATTTGCACCAACAGTA
This sequence comes from Neotragus pygmaeus, assembly GCA_006410875.1. Lineage (NCBI taxonomy): Eukaryota > Metazoa > Chordata > Mammalia > Artiodactyla > Bovidae > Neotragus > Neotragus pygmaeus. The sequence goes on along the minus strand of SJYV01010363.1, from coordinate 812,295 downwards.
TAAGAGGGTTCCCTTTTCTCCACACCCTCTCCAGCATTTATTGTTTGTAGACTTTTTGATAACATCCATTCTGACTGGCGTGGGATGGTACCTCACTGTGCTTTTGATTTGCATTTCTCTGATAACGTTGGAGAAGACTCTTGAGAGTCCCTTGGACTGCCAGGAGATCCAACCAGTCCGTTCTGAAAGAGATCAGCCCTGGGATTTCTTTGGAAGGAATGATGCTAAAGCTGAAACTCCAGTACTTTGGCCACCTCATGTGAAGAGTTGACTCATTAGAAAAGACTCTGATGTTGGGAGGGATTGGGGGCAGAAGGAGAAGGGGACGACAGAGGATGAGATGGCTGGATGGTATCACGGACTCGATGGACGTGAGTCTGAGTGAACTCTGGAAGTTGGTGATGGGCAAGGAGGCCTGGAGTGCTGCGATTCATGGGGTCACGAAGAGTTGGACACGACTGAGCGACTGAACTGAGCTGAACTGATAATGAGTAATGTTTAGCATCTTTTCATGTGTTTGTTAGCCATTTGTGTGTCTTCTTTGGGGAAATGTCTGTATAATTCTTTGGCCTATTTTTTGATTAGGTCATTTATTTTTCTGGTATTGAGCTGCTTGTATATTTTTGAGATTAATTCTTTGTCAGTCGCTTCATTTGCTATTATTTTCTCCCATTCTGAAGGCTGTCTTTTCACAGGGCACTCAAAGCCAGTGCACCGGGACAACGCTGAGGGCTGGGATGAGGAGGGGTCTCAGGATGCGGAGCACATGTACACCCATGGCTGATTCATGTCAGTGTATGGCAAAAATTACTATAATATAGCAAATTAATTAGCTTCCAATTAAAGACAATAAATTAATTTTTTTTAAAAAGAGGAGGAATAACACATGAGATGAAGAGACACCGAGGATTAAAAGATAAATGAAATGTCAGACTTACATTATAGAAACATGACTTCAGCATATAATGAATAACCTAAGAAAGACTGAAAAGGCTAGAAATTTTCCTGGGAAACTGCTGAAACATAACAGTCAAGAGAGAAAAAGAGCCTTGGACTGGGGCAGTGGTGGCTGAGTTTCCGGGAAAAGGGAAGATTTGTGATTTGTGAAATATTTATGAAATAAAGCTTGCAACATTACTTTGCAATGAATGAGAGGTTCAGAAAAAAATTAAAAATAACTCTCAGAATGTCAGCATGCAATATTAGAGCAGTGAATCCCTGTCCTCTTGTTCTCAGTGGAGACAGAGAAGGCAAGAAGAGAAGCGGATCTGGGAAAAGATTCAGACAGGCCAAATGGAAGTGACTATGGGATATTGTGTGGCTGTCCTTAAAATTTTGGAGCTTGTAAGAGATTTGAGCTGGACAGAGATTTGAAGATCTCATATTAGTAGTAGGTGAAAGAAAACCTCTGGTGAGATATTTCAAGAAGGGTAGGAAATATAGAACCTTGCAAAGAAATATAAGATTGGACTTTTTAAGCATAGAAACAGCAGAAGGACGAGATGGGTTGTGAGCAAGGACAGAGTCTGGAAAAAGGGACATTTTAGGGATGGTTCAAGACAGAGGAGCACACAAACCCATACAGGTTAGGACTGATATCAGAAATGCAGAAAACCAAGTGAGAGTAGTCATTTATAGGCATTCATGCCCAAATTCTGATGGTGGTCCATACTCATGACATCAGTATAAAATTCTATGCCCTCGGATTCTGTTAAACTTTCTTTAAAGATCTGCATCCTTTGGAAAAGAAGTCCTGGCACTAGCAACTTATTTTTTTCTTTAAATTTTATCAGACTTCCCACTGGATTGCTATTCCTTGATATGTTTATGACCCATTTAGTAAATGACCTTCTTTCTACCTTCTTGAGAAAATTGAAGTTGCTGGGCATAATGTATCTTATTCAACTTTTTCTATTACCAGATCTATCTACAGCCATTCACTCTTCCCTCCATTCCAGCAACCTTAGTGGAAACAGTGTTTTTAAGGCCCACTCACTCCTCTACACCCTTAATTCCAACTGCAACCATCTCCTACACAACCAGTAGATGCGTCACTACTCTAGATATTCCTCCTCATCTCTTTTCAACATCATTCTATGCATTAAATCACAAATTAATCCCCACCTAACCAAAACCACAATATCACTCTACAACTCTTTTAAAAAAAAAAATCACTATTTTTACCCCAAGGGGGTATAAATAGTGAAGAACAAGGAAGCCTGGCATGCTGCAGTTCATGGGGTCACAAAGAGGTGGGCAATGCCTTAGCAACTGAACCACCACACCACCTAGTGCAAGAATCACAGGTACTGAGGAAGTACAGATTCAAAAGATCTGCTGAGGGGATGAGGATAAAGTGAGGGGTAGAAACCAAAATCGCCCAAAGATACTGGAGGCTGAGTAAAGCCATGAGAGTGTAGGATTTCTCCCGACTCCTGAATGCAATGAGAATTTGGGGAAGAGGGTAGGCTTTGAACCTGCACAGACTACAAATCTGAAGATCTAAGTTAAGTCTGAACCACTGTCCTGGGACACTACTGCTCCCACTTTAGCCCCCTGGCTGACATCTGCGATGCACAAATATTCACTGAGCAAAGTTCAGGCAAAATATTTAGGTGGAGCTGTTTGATAGATAAGCAGCAGGATGAGAGAGGCTATAGCATCATTTAATCCCAGAACATAATGGGAAGAAATATTAACTAGAACAGTTTTGACTCCAAACATCTGACAATTAAACAGCATCCAAAATAGACTCCAATATGAACAGATTGCTCCTTGGGAAAGAAGTACAAATATCTCATAAACATATGAAAAGATGGTCAACCTTACTCATAATCAGAGAATTGCAAATTAAAACTCTAGAGAGATGTCATTTCTACTTAGTGGAGAAACAGGCACCTCATAGGCAACTGTTGTCCAAAGTGTAAATGGGTACAACATTTCTGGAGGGTAATTTGGCAATATTTACCCAAATGTAATGAGCTTCCCTGATGGCTTAGTGGTAGAGAGCCCACCTGCCAATGCAGGAGACATGAGTTCAATCCCTGAGTCAGGAAGATCCCCTGGAGAAGGAAATGGCAACGCACTCCAATGTTCTTGCCTGGGAAATCCCATGGACAGAGGAACTTGGCAGGTTACAATCCATGGGGTCTCAAAGAGTCAGCTACAACTCGGCAACTAAACAAAAACAACAACATTATAAATATAAGATATTTTTCAAAATGTAAAATGTTCATGCAATTTAAGTCAGCAATACAGCTTCTAAGAATATCCTATAGCTATTATGACTAGTACTTGTAAGAAATGGCACATATAGAAAGCTTTTCATGGCAGAATTATCTGTGATAGCCAAAGGTTAAAGCAACCTGAACATCCATTGGTCTGACACTGATCAAAAATAAAAAGGATGATGCGAGCATACAAAGAATATTATACTGCTATGGAAAATAATCAGCAGATCCACATGCACAGATGTAGCAGAATCTCCAAAATCTAGGGTGAAATGAAAAGATGTAAGATAGTGTCGCTCAGTCATGTCTGACTCTTTGCAACTCCATGGACTGTAGCCCGCCAGGCTCCTCCATCCATGGAATCTTGCAGGCAAGAATACCGGAGTGGGTTGCCATTTCCTTCTCCAGGGGATGTTCCCGACCCAGGGATCGAAGCCAGGTCTCCTGCATGGCAGGCAGACTCTTTACTGTCTGAGCCACCAGGGAAGCCCTAGTGTCTATACTGTTCTACCAAACATATACACACAAACACACACACGTGTGTTTTCTAAGTGTTATTTACAGGCACATACACAAATGTTTTAACTTGTGTATTTTAGAACACATATCTAGACAGATATATAATATATTTGAAATAATCGTCATCTTCTTGAAAGGAAACTGCATATTGAAGTGGCAGGATCATAGAAAACTTGCTTTTTATTGTATACCTGTGGCTGAGTGGTAAAGAATCTGCCTGCCAATTAAGGAGATATGGGTTCAGTCCCTGGATTGAGAAGATCCCTTGGAGAAGGAAATGGTAACTCACTCCTGTATTCTTGTCTAGGAAATGCCGTGGACAGAGGAGCCTGGGGTGCTACAGTCCATGGGGATGCAAAAGAGTTGGACGTGACTTAGTGACTAAACAACAACTATTTTTTAACCTTTTGAATTTTGGTGTTGTACATGTATTGACTACTTGAAAATAAGTTAATTAAAGTAACTACATAAAGCAGGATAACATCCCTGTTGTTTTGGTTGAAGATTAGCCTCGGCAATTTGCAGTGAGAATGAAGGGAGGAAAAACAAGAATTAAAAAAAAACCAATGGACAGATTTAATGATCCACTCAAGTTGAGGGACCACAATTTGAGAGGGCAGAACTTGGCATGGCTAGGGAGCTTTCTTGTTTTCCAGAAAAACTGATGAATTATGTCATTAAGAATGAGGCAGGTGAAGGAATTCCCTGGCGGTCCAGTGGTTGACTTTGCCTTCCAATGCAGGGGATGAGGGTTCAATCCTTGATCAGGGAACTAAGATTCCATATGGCTCTCTGCCAAAAAACCCCAACATAAGCAAAAGAAGCGATATTGTAACAAAGTCAATAAAGACTTTAAAAAATAGTCCATATCAGAAAAAAAAGAGAAAAGAATGAGCAGGTAGATTTTCACCATTTAGCACAGGATTGAAATTTTGAAGGATAGAAGCAGCAGCAAGATTGAGTGCCGATAAATTGAGAATGGAAGTATGAGAAGAATTCAGCTGATCAAGTTTGGGTCTGGCCTAACAGGCCAGAAAGACATGCCAGAGGTACAGATGGAATGAGAGAAAGTGGCAGCTTCAAAAGCCCAGACATCTGCAAGATACCAAAGACAGCTCCAGTGGAGATGAAACGGGAAAGGTGGTATATCGGACAGGGAGAATGTCTAACTAGGTGTTTTCCCAGTGAAGACATGGTCCAGGTTGGGGGTTGCTGATTGGAGAAGAGGTAAAGCTCACCTGAGGAGAGAAGACCTGAAATTATGTTGCTGCATCATTGAGTGTTTTGTCTACTTGGGTGTTGAATGCATCCAGAACTCAAGTTCAAAAGTGGGGAGGAGATGCATACTATGAAATGGGGCCCAGTGGTTTTTTGGTATTTTTTTTTTAATGGAGAGGAAGAGACTGGTGTTGAGGGTAACTTGTGATGGGGTGAGAATAGGGGAGAGGATTATAGTTTGCAATACTTAAACTGACTTTAAGGATAAGTTTAGATGTTTGATCTCTGTTACTAAAGTTGAGATTTGAAGAGTCCAAGCAAAATGAACCATATTCAGAATTGTTAATATTTTAATATAAGTTGGAGTTAAAAAAATTAACTCTTATTATCAACCAGCATGAACCCCACAGGTTCTACAAGCTCCAGCTCCAGTCATGTCTGCCCTGAGTCTTACCACTCCCTCCTGGGGTCACACCGTTCTGGCTCACAGGTCTTGTTGCTGGTCCTTAAACTCTCCAGGCCAGCTTTACATCATAGCTTGGCCCTGCCCACTCCCTCTGCCTGGGAAGCTCTTCCTCTGGTGCTGCAAGCTTCCCTCAGCTCTTTGTTCGTGTGTCACCCTCTCGGTGAGGTCTACCTGGACCACCTGCATGTAAAGTAGCAACTTCCATCTGCCTTTCTTCCCTGCTTTCTCTTAACCCATAGCACTTATCATCTTCCTAATCTTGTTTCTTAAATGTTTCCATCCACTAGAATAGAAGCTCCTTGAGGACTGCAGAATTTTTTTAAATTGTCTTTTAAACTATGTCTTCGATTGTTGTCTAACCAGTTCCTAGAACAGTGACTGGCAATATTTAACACAAAATAAATATTTGTCAAATGAATGATGTTAGTTTTTACATAGGTAAATAAGTAGTGGGCTTCCCCAGCGGTGCTAATGGTAAGGAACCCACCTGTCAATGCAGGAGACATAAGAGACACAGGTTCAATACCTGGGTGGAGAAGATCCCCTGTAGGAGGGCATTACAACCCACTTCCAGTATTCTTTCTGTGAGAATCCCATGGACAGAGAAGCCTGGCAGGCTACAGTCCATAAGGTTGCAAAGAGTCAGACATGACTGAAGTGACATAGCAAATAAGCAGTATTGTCAAAACAGATTATTTTCCTGGATATGTGCACTCAAACATAAAGTGCGTTGAACGTCTCATAGATCAGTTTTTTCTGCTTTGCCAGCTGTTTAATGAGCGTTTTCCAGGTGTGAAGCACTCTGCTGGTATGGTAGATGGAAAGATGGTCTCAAGGGTTCCTACTCTCAAGGATTTCACCAACTGGTGGGGATTTGAAGACCTCACTACAACTCACGGCACAACAAAGTAGGGACAGCCAAAGTGCTGCAGGAATCCAGAAAAATCAGTTTATTTGTTGGTTTCCAAAGTGGTAAACAAAGGAACAGTTTGCAGCCAGGTGAGTGTGACACCCTGATGGCACTGAGAGCAGGTCGCCAGCAACACAGTGAAAGGCGACGGCAGGGACTAGCACGCTTGGTTTAAACACAACGCACGTATTCTCTCATGTCAGATTCTTCGTAACTGCTCAAGGCAGGTTCTATCATTACTTGTTTCACAGATGAGGAAGTTGAGATGCAGTGAAGTGATGTAACTTACTCAAGGTCAGCAAGTTCATGGTAGAGCTAGCTTCTTAAAAAAAATTTATTGGAGTATACTTGCTTTACAGTATTCTGTTAGTTTCTGCTGTATAGCAAAGTGAATCAGCGATATATATAAATACATATACATATATCTCCCTTATTTTTTGGATTTCCACCCCATTTAGGTCACCATAGAGCACTGAGTAGAGTTCCCTGAGCTATACAATAGGTTCTCAGTTTTCTATTTTATACATAGAATTGTGGTCCATAGGGTTGCCAAGAGTTGGACATGACTTAGTAAGTGAACAACAATGATACATAATACTAAGTAACATCAGTAATGTCTGACTCTGGGGCCCCACAGACTGTAGCCTGCCACACTCCTCTGTCCATGGGATTCTCCAGGCAAGAACACTTGAGTGGTTTGCCATATCCTTCTCCATGATACATAATAGGAATCTAGAAAACTGGTACAAATAAGCATATTTGCAAAGAGCTAGCTTTTGAATTCAATCAGTGTGCCTCCAGAGCTTTTTATTTGGTGGGGGGGGG
>SJYV01010363.1:787577-802902 GCA_006410875.1 Neotragus pygmaeus | reverse complement strand
GTTGGACTGTGAAGAAGGCTGAACACCGAAGAATTGATGCTTTTGAACAGTGGTGTTGGAGAAGACTCTTGAGAGTCCCTTGGACTGCAAGGAGATCCAACCAGTCCATTCTGAAGGAGATCAACCCTGGGATTTTTGGGGAAGGAATGATGCTGAAGCTGAAACTCCAGTACTTAGGCCACCTCATGCGAAGAGTTGACTCATTGGAAAAGACTTTGATGCTGGGAGGGATTGGGGGCAGGAGGAGAAGGGGACAACCGAGGATGAGATGGCTGGATGCCATCACGGACTCGATGGACGTGAGTCTGAGTGAACTCCGGGAGATGGTGATGAACAGGGAGGCCTGGCATGCTGCGATTCATGGGGTCGCAAAGAGTCGGACACGACTGAGCAACTGAACTGAACTGACAGGGCTCCCAGGTCAGTGTTGAGGTGCTAGCTCTGTTCAAGGCAGATTGCTCTTCAGTAGACAAGTTAGATATTAGGATGGCAGGACCATCTGAGTTTTGGTGACTTTATATGGCAGCAATACAGTAAAAATTAGAACAGTAAATGGCCCAACTATAAAATTAAATAGACTATAATGCATTCCTGAGGTTGTCGCAGTTGTCACAAGAGATTTCAGGAAGAGAAAAAAGATACTCTTGCAACAGGTGGGATAAAGGTTTAGCATCATCTAGTTTGCATATGGGGTTTCCTTGGTGGATCAGATGGTAAAGAATCTGCCTGTAATTCAGGAGACTTGAATTTGATTCCTGACTTGGGAAGATTCCCTGGAGAAGGGAGTGGCAATCCACTCCAGTATTCTTGCCTGGAGAATTCCAAGGACATAGGAGCCTGGTGGGCTACAGTCCATGCAGTCACAAAGAGTCAGACACAACTGAATGACTAACATACACACACACAGTTTGAATAAGAGAAAAAATATGATCTATTTGATATCTCAGGACAATGATGCAGATGTATTGGTTGCAATAAAAATTCCTTCCTACCTGACAAGTTGCACATTTAGGTTTTAAGAAATCCACCCCAAGGACAGGGGGAAGAGAACATACTCTCTACTTTTCTTTAGGACAAAAAGTAGTAAGAACAAAAAAATCATATAAAGATGTTCTTTGTGATCCCATGGACTGCAGCATGCCAGGCTTCCCTGTCCATTACCAACTCCTGGACTCAAACTTATGTCCATCAAGTCAGTGATGCCATCCAACCATCTCATCCTCTGTCATCCCCTTCTCCTCCCACCTTCAGTCTTTCCCAGCATCAGGGTCTTTTCTAGTGAGTCAGTTCTCATCAGTTGGCCAAAGGATTGTAGCTTCAGCATCAGTCCTTCCAATGAATAGTCAGGACTGATTTCCTCTAGGATTGACTGTTTTGATCTCCTTGCAGTCCAAGGGACTCTCAAGAGGCTTCTCCAACACCACAACCTGGACCTAGATGCCTGTTCTAAAATCTGCCACTCAGGCACTAGGCCACTGGGATGAGGGCCCTTGGTATAAATGAGCGCCATGGATCTGGAAATATTCCTGGAGATTCAGAAAGGAATTTTATTCTATGGGCATCAGTCTATGTCTCCCCATCTACCTAGCTTCATATATGGAACCATCCTCAACGGTCCTTCTACTGAGATCCTTTGCTTTCTTTCTCTATCTTTCTGTAGGATTAGAGACCAGTCCTGAAGGTTTAGCTAGCCGATTTGAGGAGCTGAGGCCATCACGTCTTTTCTTCTTCCTGCCCCTCTCTATTGGAACTCTTCTCACATTTCTCAGTATCAGCTTGTACCATCCTTCCTTGTTCAGAACCTGGCAGGCTCCACACGACCCTGAGAAGACCTCTCCCCCAAAGGATTGAGGGCTGTGCAGCACCTACACTGGAGAAGGGATTCCAGATTGTCACATATTCATTAACTTAGGCTCCTGGTCCCTTCCCAAGGGGGAGGAAGAAGGAAGAAATCTTGCTCCATTACTCAGGCTTCTCCTATCTTGCCTCAGCCCACAGTCTCATCTGATCATGCTCATTTCTCCTCTGGAATAACGCAGTATAGCTGGGGCCCCACCATTAGCATAAACAGCAGAGGATCTATTGAACACATGGAAACTATTTTTTATATTAAGTTATGTGTTTTGAAGCTATTTTATTACTACTGATATTTCTTTATTGCTTTAGGAATTGAAGTGGCAAAGGTATGCATGATTAAGCATGTTAATCCACCAATAGACTAATGTACCACCAAGTAATTAATAGCTTCTTCTATTTGATATGCTGAAATCTTCAAAAAAAAAAAAAAGATGCACAATTTTTTTGGCCAGTGAATGTATCATTCAAATTACAGTGATGATGAGAAAGAATTGCTTTTACCTTGGTTCATTGGCAGTAGCAAATTATTGGGACATGCTTGAGCAGTTTTCAGTTTTATATTTATCTTTTATTTTGTGATGTTGTATTAACTTTATCCCCTGGAGGAGGGCATGGCAACCCACTCCAGTATTCTTGCCTGGAGAATCCTGATGGATAAAGTGACCTGGTGGGCTACAGTCCAGTGGGTCAGAGAGTCAGACATGACTAAGCGACTAAGCACAGCACATACAAGTCTCCCAACTTCAGGGAATACTAGTGTAAAACTAGATGCAAATTACTTGAGACATTCAAAATCACCAAAAAAATCTCTGAGTATGTACAAGAGATCTACAAAAAATCAGTCTTATGCTTGAATTTTGAAGTACGATATACTTTACTTTTGTTCTAACCTACTGGCCAGATTACTTATTCATTACCTTCTTTTCTGAGTTTCCAAAACCTGGATACTAATTCAGGTATAAAATATTTCTGTTGTCAATGTGATCAAATAGGTAACTTTTATTCTAACAAATATGTTTGGCTACCACCACATTGGAACATATACAAATGAACTTACTTGTTGAACAGAAACAGACTATTTCGGGCAGAGTTATACCAGAAACTTTGGTTAAACTTAATCACTGTTTCCTGTACAATAAAATCATAAGTGACACTTCTGAATGCCTGTCAATTGTGGTTCCATTTATACTGACAACAATAACTAATTTGACCCAAAGTTGCCACCAAAACACTTCTTGGAAACCATGGCCAGGAAGCAGGGAGTCACCAATTTGATGTAAGGACCAGCTTCAGAATCAAGGGAGAAGTTTGAAAGGTTATTCTCAGAAACTGAATCCAACAAAAACAAGATTAAAGATATGCTATGAATTTCTTTCTGAAAAAAAAATCTTATTTCAATAGATATTTTGTTAAAAGTATTGTTTCCGTCACACAGCAGGAACTGGAATGGAATGTTAGGACTTGGAGCAGAGGCACCAGGGGCTCTCCCTCCCTAATAAGGGATGGCTTAGTGCACAGAACTCCACCTGAAATTGCCCTGGCTACCCTGAATCATGTTATCACTCTTCTTTTATTAGTGGTCAGGATCAGGGGTCAGATCCTGAAACCAATGCCACCTGATCAGAGGCATGATTTAATATCTTGACAATTCCAGACTTTGGGGTAAAAGATATCATATTATAAGGTTTTCTACAGTGGAGAGGTCTTTCAAGTCTTGTGGCTCAGTTGGTATAGAATCTGCCTGCCATGCAAGAGTCCTGATCTTTGTGTCAGAAAGATCGCCTGGAGAAAGGAATGGCAACCTACCTCAGTATTCTTGCCTGGAGAGTTCCCTGGACAGAGGAGCCTGGTGGGCTGCAGACCATGGGGTTGCAAAGAGTCAGACATGACTGAGTGACTAGCTTTCACACTTTCACTTTTGAAACTAATAGGGCCCAGTCTCCAAATTGAGACTCTTGGTAACAAGCTAGTCTAACCCTCTCCTGGAAAGCTTCTTTTGGGGGGGATTCTGTGTGTTGGATCATCCAGCTATGATTGCTGGGGTCAGCCTTAGTAGCTTGCAATATTTCTCCTGACCAGTGCCCTTTGTCTTTGAGCTGAGTATTCCAGAACCAAACTAACTTTATGGTATAACATCATTTCTATTTCTCAGAGGCAACCGCAACTCAGAGCTGTTAAGATGTTGTTCAAGGTCATGTAGCTAAACTAGGTTCTCTGAAGTCATTTTGTCTAATTCTAGACCATCTGTTCTCTCCACGTTACCACTCAGTCTCCCATTATTTCTATTCTGAATAATTCCAAAAAGGATTTAGAACTTTAAAATTAATAACTGAAACCTGGTTTATAAATCAGCCTCCTGAGCATTTGGGTAGCATGAACAGATTTAGTGAAATTGAAGCTAGTGATAAACTGGTCTTCAGTATCATAGATCCAGAAACTGGACCGATGATTTCACCTATATGCAGACACCCCATGCATGTGTGTGTTTGTTAGTGACTCAGTCGTGTATGACTCTTTGTGACCCCCAGGACTGTAGCCTGCCAGGTTCCTCTGTCCAAGGAATTCTCCAGGCAAGAATACTAGAGTGAGTTGCCATGCCCTTCTCCAGGGGATCTTCTCAACCCAAAGGATTGAATCCGGAGCTCCTGCATTAGCAGGCAGATTCTTTACCATCTGAACCATTGAGGAAGCCCTAGACACCTGAAACAAACACTCTGATCGATTGCAGGTATGGGAACTAAATGGGAACAGTTTGGCCTCCACAAGTCTCCATGTAACCGCAGACACTCTGGATAATGCCACTTAAGAGACTATTATACACTGAGACTTGAGATCAGTTGCAATTATCCTGGCCTCCCAACCAGTCACCTTAACAGCAAATTGAGTTTAATGATTAAACCTTATCTTCAAGCTCAGAATAGCTGCACTGGGGAGCAGAATGAGTCAGTCCCTTTAATATAGTTCTCGCCTTATCTTGCCACATTGTAGCACCACCCAGCTGCTGGCAGAGATCTCTCCATAATTCTCCCCAGCTCTTTCAGCTGGATCTTAATCTTGGAAGCCCAATGGGTGTTTGCTGTGCTTCACTGATAACATTTTTCCCCATTTCTTTTCACAGTGATTCTTACTGGATCTCCTTTAAATAGAACTTTAAAGCCTTCTTCCTTCTTAGCGGGCCGGTCTCATTGGCTATCTACCTAAAGAGTTATCGCCAACAGTCTGACTAATGTTACACACGCTCTTAACATTATGTTAGCTCATTTACTATCCAAGCCTCAAAAGCCAATTTTTCAATCTCTAAAAAAGAAATGAAGATTTTCTCCAAAATGGCAGGGCATTTCTTTACTTGGTCTGTTCTTTAGTACCACAGTGGTTGGGAACAGTCTCTGGATTCACAGATGAGTACAAATACCAGCACTAGCACCAGTTATATGGTCGTGGGCATCTGCCTTAACCTGTCTAAATTTCAGTTTCCATTTCTGTCAAATAACACTAACAAGCTACCTTTATATACATCAAAAAAAAATGTAGATAAGGCACTCATAGCTATTGTTATTCATTAGAATATTTTCATAAATCAAAATAAATGAATTCTAAAAATGAAAAAACGAAAATTAGTGCTTGAGAGGTGGAGTAGAGAAAAGCATGTGTGTAACCAATGTATTCATATGTGTCCCCGGATTAGGGTTCCATTTAGCTTTAACATGTCTCCTTTCAACATTCCCCCTGTATGATTAATGTATTTAGCAGAGGACTGATGGAGTAATCTCTCTAATACCTAGCACTAATTTGGTTCCATTCTGTTCAAAAGACTTCAGTGGATCCTCATCATCAAATAATTCAAACATAATACAATCTCTTTGCCTTGACACCCTTCACCCCTATCCAAAGGGCCTTGAAATGTTAACTATGAAGAATCTAGTGGAGGGCTTGGAACATAATCAGCACATATCAAGTCTGGCTTTACCTTCCTTTCTTTGAAAATTATTGCCCAACTCAGTTACAGCTCCCTCTGCACTTCCGTGGGTAGGGACAGCTCAATGTCTCCTGAACAAATCCAGTATTCCCATCTGCCTCCGCTCCTCATCCCATCTGTCAAGACTCCTTTTCCTTCTAGCTCAACTCAAATGCTAACCCATCTATAATTCTTTGCCTCGTATTTCTCTAAACACTCTACTTTTGTATAGTTTATTACCTGCTTCTAGAATTCCCCAAAAGTTTTATACTTCATTGGAAATGCTAGGGAATTCCATTTTAGCCAAAGGTAGTGCTATATGAAAAATGGCTTGTTAGGAACCCAGCACCCCTCCAAGTTTAGGAGATGACTGAGGCCTGAGCATATGAAAAAGATTTTGAAGTCTGGTGATTTGGGTTTGAGTATCATCTCTGGGATCTAACAATTACCTGGCCACAGGCCATTCATTTATCTCCATGAGAATTGGTTTCCTCTAATGAAAGTGTTAGTCACTCAGTCGTGTCTAACTCTTTGAGACCCCACAGACTCTAGCCCGCCATGTTCCTCTGTCCATGGGATTCTTCCGGGAAGAATACTGGAGTGGATTGCCATTTCCTCCTCCAGGGGATCTTCCCAACCCAGGGATCAAACCCAGGTCTCCCACGTTGCCGGAAGACTTTTTACCGTCTGAGCTACCCAACTAATACCCATTTTTGAGGATTTGTCCTGCAGATTTGCAATAATACATGAAAATCTCAGAACCCAGCCAAAGAGTATCTGCTGAGTAAACAGCAAATATAATTATTATTTAATCAACTGGCAAAACTATTGGTCTACTGGGTCAACTAGTCGATCCTTAAGCCTGTACTTTAGCCTCATAGGAGTTTAAGGAGTTTTTCTAGGGGTTAGGGTTTAGGTGAAGGTGTCAGTCAAAAAGTTCAGCTCAGCTATGAAACCCCAAGTGATATCTTGTTTCGAGAGGCCCAAGCAGATTCTTCCTGAAGAATATGAATCATTTTCATGAATACATTAGATCATAAAAAAAGTTATTTTGACTCAGCATTATATCCATATTTCCCTTTGAAAAAGCAGATTCACTGGAAAATGCACTGATCCTTTATTTTTTAATGTAGGTGTGAGGGTTACATCTTCATGTGTAACTAAGAAATATGAGTTTCAGGCATAGATGTGTGTTTGTCCAACATTTCATACTTATCTAATGTTAGAACTAGCTCTTAAAACTAGATTTTCTGACTCCTAAATCAGCCTTCCATATATGAAGTACCTTAAAGAGTCTAGCATATCACTAGCATACTCAATAAGTATTCATTTTTATCTCCCTTTGTTTTTCTTTTCATTGATTCCAGGTTGAACCTCTATTAATTACAACTGCTCCAAGCTTGTTTCAGTTGGGAAGTTGCTTTTGTTTTTGAACAGGAAGAGAAGTGGTCTTAAACTGATGGCAATATAATCCCTTTTCCGATGGTGAAGTTGTATATTGTTCATGCAATGGAATCAATTTAGCTAAAGAATTCAAACTTTAAAGAAAATCTCCTCATCTCTTCACAGTGGGTAAGAAACAAGAACTTCTTTTCTCAGTATGGAGAAAATTGAAGTGCAGATAGATGAAAGCTATGTCTAAAAGATATCAAAACCCTTTTTCATTCTGCATCTGGATGTTTTTGACATTATGTAGAGTCAAAGCAAAGTCTTATAAAATCAGAGTAGAGGAATAAAGAATAAAATCAAGATTTTCTAGGCTTCTCTTTTATCATCACTTTATAGAGTTGGCAGCAATGCTTCTGTACTCCTCATTGTTTCTAAATGTATCTATATTTTTTCTCAAAATTAAAGTTGCTTTTGAAAATGTTTATCATCCTTAAAGTAAAGGAATTACTTCATAACCCATTGACTGACAAATTAAATTAATTCTTTTTGGAGACAAAGTAAGCAATTATGTTAGATTAAAATTCTCATTGATGAGCATTCCAGGATGCTGTTTACCAAGTACTCTTATGTTTGTTTTTTTAAAAGTAATGTTAAATAAATTGGTATTTGTGCAGCTTTTTGAGTAGGCACAATTCAGACATATATATAAAATACTTTAGGAGGGGTAACCTGATCCATCCAAGAAAATAAAACCTTATTTTTTTAATGTTTTATAGGTCAAGATAAGGAGTACCTGAAGGAATACAATCTTTATACTAGATGGANTTTTGAGTAGGCACAATTCAGACATATATATAAAATACTTTAGGAGGGGTAACCTGATCCATCCAAGAAAATAAAACCTTATTTTTTTAATGTTTTATAGGTCAAGATAAGGAGTACCTGAAGGAATACAATCTTTATACTAGATGGAGAGAGGCCTCAGCAATTCCACAACTAAGGAAAGCATTCTCTCAATTTTTCTTCAAAATTTACACCAAAGGAAAGCAGAAGTCATTGTAAAAAATAGATTATTCACCAGATCTATAAAGATCAAAAATCTAATTGAGCTAAAATTGTATATAGAACATCTTCGATATGAGACAGCGTTCAATAAAAGCTGTCCACTGGTTGCAGTAAGAAGATCCCATAACGGACACTTTGTTGCCTATTAACTGTCCATTGCCTTTTATTCTACATCATCACAATCCCAATTGTTTCCATGATATCAATTTTTCTTAATTAAAAAAAGAAATCCCAGCCTCCTTTGCAAGTATGTGTGGCCAGTGACATTTTCCTGGCTAATGAGATGTAAGCAGAAGTCATGTGTGTTTCTCAGAAAACTCTTTAAAAGCAGGTTGACAAAGACATTTGACTCTTTGCACTTTAATTCCTCCCTCACGGAACACTGGTGTGATGGTATAGAAAGACAGGATTAACCCTGAGGATACAAACATGAAGAATCTGAATACAGAGCCTCAAGTGGCATCATGGAAACTCTTTACCAGTCTTGGAATTCTAACTTCATGCATTACTTATTCTAGGGAACAAATAAAAATAAAAACAATTTAAAGAGCTACAACTGAATAATTGGAGAAGGAAACCGCAACCCACTCCAATATTCTTGCCTGGAAAATCCCATAGGCAGAGGAGCCTCGTGGACTACCATCCATGTGGTTGCAAGAGTGGGACGCTCATTGGCGAACTGAATAATACATAATATAGTGAGTTTTCTGTTATGTGTATCAAGTATTTCTTTTTCTCTTAAATAGCAGGCTCATTTATCCTTTGAAAAGGAAAAGTTAAAATTAACATTGCTTCCTTGTGGCATTATTTTGTGATAGAATGGACATTTTATCAGCAGCATAAGGATTTCTGTATTTATCATGCTCACCATGGAAATGTCCACAACCCCAATAATACTAAGAATATTTCACTTAAGTCAGAACCAGTAACAAACTGATTAAATTATCAAGGAAGATAGGAGGACTTATTTTATATGGACTCAAAGTACTCCTAGACAGCATACCAAAAGGTAGAGACATCACTTTGCTGACAAAGGGCCATACAGTCAAAACTAAGGTTTTACCAGTAGTCGTGTACAGAGGTAAGTGTTGGATCATAAAGAAGGCTGAGCACCAAGTAATTTATGTTTTCTAATTGTGGTGCTGGAAAAGACTCTTGAGAGTTCCTTGGACAGTCACTCCTAAAGGAAATCCACCCTGAATATTCACTGGAAAGACTGATGCTGAAGCGGAAGCTCCAATACTTTGGCCACCTGATGTGAAGTGCCAACTCATTGGAAAAGACCCTGACGCTGAGGAAAGACTGAGGGCAGGAAAAGCGGGTGACAGAATTGAGACAATGAGATGGCATCATTGACTCAATGGACATGAGACTGAACAAACTCTGGGAGTTAGTGAAAGACATGGAAGAATGACATGCTGCTGCCCACNATTCCAGCTCGGGAGAGGGGCTCTAGAAAAAGGACCCGGGCTGCTGTACGGCCAGCAGCTAGGAGGAGCCCGGTTGGCGCTCCGCCCTGGGGGTGGGAAAAAAAAAAAAAAAAGGCGTAGCCAGAGGTTACAGAAAACTCCAGATGCCGGAGCCCTAGACAAGGCGAGGATTGTCCCGGGCCGCCGGCAGAGCTGTACGAGCGGAGGGGGCGCCCGGCCCGGAGGCGGGGGAAGGGCAGGGAGTGCGGCTGGCGATCCCGAGCCGAGGTTCTTTTAGAGCCAGCCCGGCCCCCTGCCAGCCTAACACTTGAGGAAACTGAAACGCGGAGAGGGGAAGTGACCCCTTGAGGGTCCAGCAGGACGCGGAGGCGGGTCTTTGCCACAGCCCAGCCTGGAGCAGCCGGGCGGAAGACCGGGAGAGCTAGGCAGTGGGGCCGCGCCGAAAGGGGACGGCGGGAGGGACGGAGGAGGCCCAAGAGGCTGCAGTCTCAGGAGGGCTGGGAGTTGAGGTTTTGGCAGAGGATCCTCTGGGACTTCCCACTTAAGCCTGCCCATTTTCTTTCGTTACTCTGGCCCATCATCTCCACGGCCCCGGGGAGGGGCTCTAGGGCTGCTTCTGTGATGATTCTACGTTCAAAAAGGCCAAAGAAAAATGACGTTTCTTGAAAGATCGCTGGCACCGTCTCTTTAAAATGACCCACTTCGGGGATTCCGAAGTTAACACAGCTGCACCGAGGCCGGAAGTAGTTTTGCCCGTAAAAAATATGGCGGAAAGCTTTTTGGTTTCCAAGGGAACACCGCGTAATTAGTCAAAAACCTGTGGGAATACTCCGCGCACGCGNTTGGGAAGATCCCCTGGAGAAGGAAATGGCAACCCACTCCAGTATTCTTGCCTGAAGAATCCCATGGACATAGGAGCCTGGTGGGTTACAGTCCATGGGGTTGCAAAGAGCAACTGAGAGACTAAACAATAACACAACAACAACAACAATTGCTGATGACCTATGTGCACTTAAACAATAAGAACACAACAACAACAATTGCTGATGACCTATGTGCCCTCTGGGGATTGTTTTGTCTGCTCCTTTCCATGATTCTTTGCCCTGACTCAGGCCGTTTCCTAACATGCAAACCTAGATCAGCATTCTGATACAGATTTGAGAAGAAGTCTCCTTTTCAGACACCTGGAAAGGTAAATATTTTATATACATCATGAATGAATATATACAGATATATTCTCTGTCTCTGATCCTCTGCCTCACAAACACGGCTTCCTGGAATTTTCAAATTCTAGATTCTCTCCTTCCTATAGTAAGACTATTGGATTCTCAGCACATTTTAAAAAATAGGTTAAATTTACCCTTGCTACTTTCCTGATTCTTTTTTTTTTTTTTTTTTTTCTTTTACATTTCTAGTCTCTTTTTTCAAGCTTCTGGGCCAAAAGAGTTCCAGAACCCACCCCTTATGTCTTTAGTACAATGTAAGGTTACTTTTAGATACAGCTGAAATCACAGTATGATGGAACTTACATCCACCAGGAATCAAGTGTTCTATATTCCAAAATTACCTATCTTGCCTTCCTCCAATTACTGGAGGCCCCAAAACCTAATATAGAATTACCATGCTGACAAATAAAAGAAACAGTGAATGTGTTATAAATTTTAAATAATAAGCCAAGCAGTTTTCCATGTGGTATAATTTAAGGAAAGGCTACCTGTTCAGTCTAGTATTGAAGTTTAGGAAATTCTACCAGCTTCTAGTGACTCAAGTAAATGCGAACTTATCTGTTAAACTATACTAGTCAAACCGATTTAATTTGTTTATGACTTAGTGGGATTTCAGAATTGTAAGAGATCATATAATATAAATAAGCAAATTCCTATTATTACATAGATGTGCAATTTGAGAAAGAAAAGCACAGATGCTTGTCTGAGATGTTCAGCAGGAAGATGATAAAATTGGGACTAGATCCTTCACAATTTATGAATAAAGGAAAGGAATAATGAATACTTGGGCAGAAAAGAACTAGAAGGTGAGGAAACACTAATATAAAATTTATGTGATTTTGACTTGCTGGAATGTTAAATAGAGCAACCTGTAAAACTCAGATGAGCATTAAAAATAAAAAAAAAATCCAGAAAAGACAAAATCCCAAATGAGGCTAATTCACAAAGGAATATAAACAATAAAACACAGTGTCAAAAACCAATCTAAGGTAGAAATGTTTGAATTAAGATAGTCTTGACTTTTACCTCCACATCTAAGTAGCCAAATTTGAATTATAATTGTAAGAAGTATCACACAGTTGGGATGGTAAATTAATAACTAGAAGAAGATATATAACTGAATACCATTTTTTCTTTCAGATTAAAGTTTCATGTGGTCTTGGATTAATTTTACATGGCTTCAGTTAAATGAGAATATTGATTCAATGAAGAAATTTTACCTTTCTCAATATTTTTTATGTTTTGACTAGTTTCTATTTTTCTTGCCTCTAAATCGCTCCACCAGATGGCAGTAACTGCACCACCTAATACTTTTAAAAATGTAAACAACCTGCTGAATCAAACCAAGTTTATCTCTAAGTATTTGACAGAGTTAAATTTTCATTGGCAGGAGGAAAAGTTGTGCAGAAAAAAAGTAGGTTGACTGTTTTGTATGTTAAATTAGAGATATTGTCAGAAGGCCCATGACCATGAAAAAAACTTTTTTAAAAACCAAAATGGAAAATACAAAACTCTGACCTTTGAATAAAAAGTATGAATTGAGCCAATAAAAGTGAAAAGGCCATATTGGTCACATTTTAAATACATTTAGTAAGTTTTAGGTTTTTTTTTAATACTGGTAAATTATGGTGTCTGAAATAATTTCAGATTTTTCACTTGTAAATATGCTTGTTTTTCCATAATTTGACCAAAGTACTTCAAATAGATAATTAATATGTGTCTTCAATCTCTTTAAATTTACTGAAACCAGTCAAGAGAAGTGAACTTTTAATTCTACCAAGTATTACAGCAGAGCTTTCTTTGACCAAACTTAATCTAGGCCAACAGATTGCAGGATTGTCAAAATTGGTCAGTATATTCAATCATAGATTGCATTGACAGAACTGCATTAATAGCATTCAGAGCAAAGGAAGGAATAGTCTAGTCTATTTACATTGGTTAGTCTGAGTCCTTAAGCTTTGAAACCGTCTTTAAGGTAAAGTGAAAAAGTTTCTAAAGAGCTTTGATTTCTACCAAAATCTGAGTAAACTGAGTAATGATGAATATTAAATCTATAGAAAGGAAATAGAATGCCATAACTACCTGCAAATATATAAAGGGCTGCTATGCAGATATACCATTCTAACTGCAGATAGTGAAAAGGAACTAGAGTCTTTTGATGAGGTTCATGAAAGAAAAGTGTGAAAAAGCTGGTTTAAAACTCAACATTCAAAAAACTAATATCATGGCATCCGGTCCCATCATTCAAGGCAAATAGATGGGGAAAAAATGGAAACAGTAACAGACTTCATTTTCTTGTGCTCCAAAATCACTACAGACGATGATGGCAACCATGAAATTAAAAGATGCTTGCTCCTTGGAAGAAAAGCTATGACAAACCTAGACAGTGTATTAAAAAGCAGAAACATTGCCTTGCTGATTAAGATCCATATAGTCAAAGCTATGGTTTTTCTAGTAGTCACGTACAGATGTGAGAGCTGGACTATAAAGAAGGCTGAGCACTGAAGAACTGATGCTTTCAAACTGTGGTGCTGGAGAAGACTTTTGAAATAAAACCAGTCAATCCTAAAGGAAATCAGTCCTGAATATGCATAGGAAGGACTGATGCTGATGCTGAAGCTACAATACTTTAGCCACCTTATGCAAAGAGCCGACTCACTGGAGAAGACCCTGATGCTGGGAAAGATTGAAGGCGGGAGGAGAAGGGGACGACAGAGGATGAGATGGTTGGATGGCATCACCCACTTAATGGACATGGGTTTGGGTGAACTCCAGGAGTTGGTGATGGACAGGGAGGCCTGGCGTGCTGCAGCTCACACAGTCACAAAGTGTCAGAGAGGACTTAGTGACTGAACAACAATAATTATGTGAAAAAGGAATAAGACCTTTTGGGTGGCATCAGCAGACAGGTGGAAACTGCAATGAGAAATCTTACAAGAAAGGAACATCTTCATAGGACAGAGAAGAAGAAGAAGGGATTAAGGTGGGATGAGAAATAAGACTGCTACTGGATCCAGAAATTTACCCTAATAGACAGTGTCTCTAACACTGAGCCAATGAAGGAAAAGGAATTTAAGACCTTGGGTACAGAGAGTCAGGCAGTTAGAAAAGAATCCCCTCAAAAAAGCAGAAACCTGAAAGGGATACTCTAAATAAAAGATGGTTGGAGAAAACTCTTGCCTACCAAATCAGAGAGCAGTTTGGCTGTACTGTGGTGGAACAAAACTCTTTCAGAGTCCAGGCTGCCCAAGTTCCCACTATAAGAGGGACTTTTCTCCTGGTTGACATTTTCCAGAAATGGGATTTACTGCCTTAGAGGCTGGTGAGCTCCTAGCCATTTGTACCATGGAAATAAATAACCAAGCAAATGCTGAGTTTAGCAGAGCCCCGAAGCTCAAGTCAGCGTCTGGCAAAGGGGCTCTTTAAGCGGGATCCTTGAAACACACTAATAAATACAAATTTTAGCTTTTGTTAAATGACACACCCCATAATATACAGAAGCTTTTCCAAATGGTATTGGACCTATACCATTGCCAGAGTCAGAGCTTAACTTCTAAGAAAAGGAAACAAAGCCTTGAGTCAACTGCCTGGAACATTTGACAGTTTCCTACTTTGGAAACAGATGTTGCCCTTTGTCAAAGAAGGGAGGAGATACCTGGATTTCAGGAGGTTCGCCTGCTTTTAACTAAAAACACTTTGAAGTTATGTCAAACTATGAATCCTCTTTGGCTATATTTAATTTTAACATACTTGTGAAAATAATAATGACAATAGCCACCAGATATTGTGTCAGAACTCAGTATATGCCATGAAACAAGCCAGACGCTTTGCTTTTTCTTCTCAGTTTATCCTCAGAAAAGCAGTATGAAAAAAAGTCTAATGAAGCATATGGAGAAGTCAAAAGTTTAGGAACGTTAAAAAGTTTATGCAAGGCCACAAAACATGTCACACGCACTGTGGGACTTCGATCTTTGGAAACTCCAGCTCCTAACATGGCTCAGTTGCTAACTGTGTGTTATTTAGGGATAGGTCAAAGGACCTGTCTGGGGCCTTGTGGATGTAATGGCGGTAATAGGCTGGCTGAACAGAAGCCACCTGGAAACTTCGACAAGCAGGCTCCAAGTCTCCACACTGGAGATGCTGATTCTGAACGAGGGCCCTAAGGTCTTATTTTAGTGACTGGTTCCTTTGGTGATGCTGAAGTACTTCTACTTATTGAATTTTTTCTTTTTCCCCTTTGGTAGTAAAAGCCACATAAAACATACCATTTTAACTATATATAACCGTACATTTCAATGACATGAAATACATTCACATTGCTGTACAACTCACCATCATCCACCTCCCACGTTTTTCACTTTCCTAAACTAAAACTCTGTTCCAGTTAAACACTGACACCCCAT
>SJYV01010363.1:715427-787462 GCA_006410875.1 Neotragus pygmaeus | reverse complement strand
GCATCTACTTTATAACCACTATCACAGAGAATACAAATTTGTATGTCACATGAGTTGGCATAGAATAATTCTGTCTCCTTTCAACTTGCGGTTATTTTAATTACGTGAGAAATGATTACAGACCCTTAAGCTCAGAGAAACTGGCCATCTAGAAGGAAGATGAGTTAACAGACCCAAGATGCCTGCAGAAAAGACAGGATTTCAGGTTTAAAGATGTTTTGAAACAGTGTTCTATGCCTTCCTATGGGAGAATGGCAATCTACCATAGCACATTAAACTGACAATTTCCAGTACATTAGAATGACAATTAAACAGTAACCTATTTAATTCTATTTAATCAAGATTTCCTCAACATATTTTTAAATTTTTATTTGTTTTAATGTTTTTATTTTTTGGTCATGCCATGTAGCATGTGGGATCTTAGCTTTCCCACCAGGGTTCAAACACGAATCCCCTGCATTGGAAGTATAGAGTCTTAACCATTGGACTGCCAGGGAAGACCTCCCCAACGTAGTTTACCACTGACTTTTCTCTTGTAGCACTTTTGAATTCCACAGGAGTATTTAAGATTCAAGCACAAACATTCTAGTAGCTGTACAAGCAACTGCTGTCAGGACATCCCGGCTTTCTATCCTATAAACTCTTTGCTTCCCAGACCCTCTCTTCTTTAGCCTTGAGCTTTTCTGCCCTTGCCTGGCTGCCTAATCTCACAATAACCAAGCAGATCTGCATAGCGCACCACACTCCTGCCTTCCACTTTGGCCTTAACGCATTGTGAGGTGGATTGGACACCTCCGAGGTGTTTAAACTTTCTCAGCCAGCATTTCTCAATAGCTGGTGCAAATACTGTGCTCAGTCACTGAGTCCTGCTTGACTCTTTTGCAAACCCATGGACTAGCCAGCCAGGCTCCACTGTCCATGGGATTTCCCAGCCAAGAATAGTAGAGTGGGTTCCCACTTCCTTCTCCAGGGGATCTTCCCGACCCGAGGACTGAACTCGCGTCTTCCGGATTCTTTACCACTGAACCACCTGGGAAGACCTGAAGAAGTCCAAATGAACAGAGTAATGAGCCAGGAGGGTGACTCTACCCCTGTATTGAAGTGAAGTGAAGTCTCTCAGTCATGTCTGACTCTTTGCGATCCCATGGACTGTAGCCCACCAGGTTCCTCTGTCCATAGAATTCACCAAGTAAGAGTACTAGAGTGGGTTGCCATTTCTTCCTCCAGGGGATATTCCCGAACCAGGGATTGAACCCAGGTCTCCTGCATTGCAGTCAGACACTTTACTGTCTGAGCCACCAGGAAAGCCCATGTATTATCTTCACATATTTAAGAAATAGTCCTGCCTCTAAATATTTAAGAAATAATCTTGAGGAAATGGAAAGCTTGTCCTCTGTTTTTTCAGGGACTGTAACTAGTACTTGGAGAAGGAAATGACAACCCACTCCAGTATTCTTGCCTGGAGAATCCCATGGACAGAGGCAGGGATTCAGTCCTGGTTAAAGTCCATGGGGTCATATGGGGACACAACTTAGTGGCTAAACCACCAACAACTATTACTTTTGGGAAAGGACTTTGCTCTATCCAACACTGGAGTGGGAAGTGCCATCATCCAGTATTGTGACTTACCCTTGACAAATTCAAGTTATGGCTGGATACCATCTCCCAAAGTTAGCTTTTAAAAGGATGCTTGTAGAATTCTGGGCTGGATAATCCAAATTCTAGAAGCCTCGTCTTTTTTAAAGAGAGTGCACATTCTTTATAGAACATTTGCCATGGGTGAGCTGATTAAATCACATCTCCAGTGGTTTTAATGTAATTAGCAGGGCCTGGCAAACAACTGAAGCAATGACATAACCAGTCTGACTGTTTAAATATTCAAAGCCAGAGTCAGGGAGGACCCCTGAGGATGGAGGAATTGTGTGCTCCACTTAAACATATGCCCCATACTAAAATGAATCTGCAAGTTTCAATAGTTTAGCCATTTGACTAACTTAGTGAAAAGGCATTATAGAAGAATTACATGTACACTTTGGTACATGGAAAAATGTAAAATATTTAAATTGTCTATTTTAAAAGCAAGTAAAATGAAATGATTACTAATAGATTATATACTGTTTGGTGGCATTGTCCTATTTTCTTTCCTCTAGGAGTATATTCCTGTGCATGACAATAAGAAAGGTGATTTGTTATAAAAAATATATCTCATTACATACAAATCAGAGAGACCCCCTGATGTAAAAATGAGAATATCTGATGTTGGGACCTTTTTGCCCATTATTTATTTGTAAATGGATTAGTCCTTGATTAGATTTTTGTAAAATGAAGTTTTTGTATCAGACAATTTGAAAGAAGATAAAAGTCACCCTACTGTAATAAACCTAGTTGTGCTGCTTTGTTCAAAAGCGGAAAATTTTTATGGCTGATCTTAGTTTTGGCAAATCTTCAAAGAGCTCTCAGCAGACTTATTAATAGAATTTTGCAGTGGAAGAAATTGATGAGGTTATACAATGAATTGGTAGCAGAATGAGGAAGAAAACATTTAGGATTTCAGAGCCTTATTTCTGGAGATGCACTGCCTATCAGTTCCTTGGAAAGTGGTGTCTAAACTCTTTTCTTAAATTCTGGTTAATTTTCAGTTGAGTAAATAGCAAGAAGATAGCAAAATATCACCAGAAGAGTCAAGGGTCATAGTGATGAAGATCAAAGAAAATCAACAGTCATACCTTCAATCTATGACTATCTGACACACTCTAAATGTGCTGAGCAAGTATCTCTGGAATGACTTAGACAAGGATAATTGACAAAGGTAAATGAGCTCCGTGAGTACAGAGGTAGGTCTTGTTGCTACTGCTGCTAAGTCACTTCAGTCGTGTCCGACTCTGCGTGACCCCAAAGACGGCAGCCCACCAGCTCCACCATCCCTGGGATTCTCCAGGCAAGAACACTGGAGTGGGTTGCCATTTCCTTCTCCAATGCATGGAAGTGAAAAGTGAAAGTGAAGTCGTTCAGTCATGTCCGACTCTTAGCGACCCCGTGGACTGCAGCCTACCAGGCTCCTCCATCAATGGAGTTTCCAGGTAAGAGCACTGGAGTGGGGTGCCATTGCCTTCTCCAGGCCTTACTCAAGTCTATGTCTTTAAAAGGGAAACATATCTTTACTAGGGCTTACCTTGTAGGTAGGTAAGGTAGTAAGTAGGTCTTGCTCAAGTCTATATCTTTACTAGGGAAACAGTAAGCACTAGATGAATGCTGTTGCATAAATAGATGGATGTAATATTATGTTTATAATTTAAGTTTAAATATAGAAATAAAATTTTGGACAAGATGGTTAGTCAACAGAGTAATTCAAGGTTTTATTAATAGAACAAAAACTGAAGGGAAGTAGTTTAAAACCTGAGAGAGCAGATTTCAACATCATGAGATCTTGTAAGAAAGAAAGAGGACCCATCCTATGTGAAGAGAAGAGAGGAATCAGTGTCCTTATTTTTTCAGGCTATTTAAAAGGTTAGTTCAAAGTTATCACTTCTTTTGTCCTCTCAAATTAGACTAAGCTTAAAAGAACTTAGTCATCTTTTGAGGTGATACAAGTCTGTGACTCTTATTACATGAAAATTTGATTAAAATATATTTCCATTTCAAAAATATTTTCAGAAAGAGGAATTTAGATTCTTTGATAAAGTCTAGTGATTTTGTTCTGTTTTGTTTTAAAATAATGATGCCTACCATTTTAAAACAAGCCACCTAAAAAAGATGTGAATAAAAAAGCAAAATTAGAAAAGGCAATTATTAAAATTTGATAGATAAGGAAAATTTGCATCATCTCTAGCTCTTTTTTTTTTCTAATTAGCTATGTTTTTATATAGCACTATATCATATCCCTAGGCCATACAGCTAATAGAAGAAACGGAGTCTTTTTATAGACTTTCTATACTTTTTCTTTGTGCATTGTCTGATGTTGCGTGATGCCAGAAATCAGTTAGTGATAATTCAGCAATGAGAACTTTAAGGAAAAGCATTTGGAGTCAGGCAGTGTTATCTAAATTTAAATATGGTCTTTG
This sequence comes from Neotragus pygmaeus, assembly GCA_006410875.1. Lineage (NCBI taxonomy): Eukaryota > Metazoa > Chordata > Mammalia > Artiodactyla > Bovidae > Neotragus > Neotragus pygmaeus. The sequence goes on along the minus strand of SJYV01010363.1, from coordinate 783,401 downwards.
AAGTACTTAAACTAATCAAGCTAAACATTTACTGAATCAAAACCACTTTTACTATTCACCTATAAACATGATATAAATGGTTACCATAAAAAAGACTGAGTGCCAAAGAATTGCTGCCTTTGAATTGTGGTGCTGAAGAAAACTCTTGAGAGTCCCTTGGACAACGAGGAGATCAAACCAGTCAATCCTAAAGGAAATCAACTCTGAATATTCATTGGAAGGACTGATGCTGAAGCTGAAGCTGCAATCCTTTGGCCACCTGATGCAAAGAGCCGACTCTTTGGAAAAGACCCTGATGCTGGGAAAGACTGAGGGCAGGAGAAGTGGGTGACAGAGGATGAGATGGTTGGATGACATCACCAACTCAATGGACATGAGTTTGAACAAACTCTGAGGGAACAAACTCTGTCTGTTAAGGACAGCGAAGCCTGGCATGCTGTAGTCCATGGGGTCACAGAGTCAGACATGACTTAGCAATTGAACATCAACAGCAACAAATGGCTAGGTTACTTTCTGTTTGGAATAGCTCAGATATCTCAAGCTAACAATAACCTCAGATATGCAGATGACACCACCCTTATGGCAGAAAGTAAAGAAGGACTAAAGAGCCTCTTGATGAAAGTGAAAGAAGAGAGTGAAAAAGTTGGCTTAAAGCTCAACATTCAGAAAACGAAGATCATGGCATCCAGTCCTATCACTTCATGGCAGATATATGGGGAAACGTTGACTGACTTTATTTTTCTGAGCTCCAAAATCACTGCAGATAGTGACTACAGCCATGAAATTAACAGACACTTACTCCTTGGAGGGAAAGTTATGACTAACCTAGACAGCATGTTAAAAAGCAGACACATTACTTTGCCAACAAAGGTCTGTCTAGTCAAGGCTACGATTTTTCCAGTGGTCATGTATGGATATGAGAGTTGGACTATAAAGAAAAATGAGTGCCGAAGAATTGATATTTTTGAACTGTGGTGTTGGAGAAGACTCTTGAGAATCCCTTGGACTGCAAGGAGATCCAACCAGTCCATCCTAAAGGAGATCAGTCCTGGGTGTTCATTGGAAGGACTGATGTTGAGGCTGAAACTCCAGTACTTTGGCCACCTGATGCGAAGAGCTGACTCACTGGAAAAGACCCTGATGCTGGGAAAGATTGAGGGCAGGAGGAGAAAGGGACAACAGAAGATAAGATGGTTGGATGGCATCACCGACTCAATGGACATGGGTTTGTGTGGACTCCGGGAGTTGGTGATGGACAGAGAGGCCTGGCGTGCTGCAGTTCATTGGGTCTCAAAGAGTCGGACATGACTGAGTGACTGAACTGAACACCCTGCAGAGTTAGAGAATGGACCACTGAGCTGAACTGGAGCCTGACTCATTCTTTGTGTCCCCTGATTTACGTAGTTAACACAGCACAGATTTCCGTCTGTACCCTATCCAATATAACCTGTAAATATCACACCTTCTTTTGTGCAAAATGAGATTTTTTCTTCTCAAAATTTGTTTTGAAAAAAAAATTAGTTTTCCTTTTCAGTACTTACTAGTAAATACTAATATACAGCAGGCACTGTGCAAGGTGCACCAAATTTCTTACATCTTTGGAGCCTCATTTCAGCTCTGCTAATAGGTGATTATCCTTGTTTTATAGAGGAAATTGAGGCCTATTAAGACAGTTATTTTCCAACAGCAGTTTTTCCTCTAAAATAAGTTTGGGGGATCGGTTTGAATCTTCAGAAATGTTCTGCATCTTTTAAAGAGAATGGATTTGATGACAACAGGATGGGCTCCATTCTTACTGCTAAATTTGCAGCTATTTGACTTCAATTTTTATCTTTATCTGGTCCTCATTTTACCGCCTATCCACCCTAGTTAGTGGGCGTCCCAGGTGACACAGTGGTAAAGAATCACCTGCCAGTTCAGGAGACACAAGAGATGCAGGTTCAATCCCTGGGTCAAGAACATCCCCTAGAGAAGGAAATGGACTCCAGTATTCCCTTCTAGAAAGTTCCATGGACAGAGGAGCCTGGTGGAATACAGTCTATGGTGTGGCAAAGAATCTGACACGACTGAGTGACTGAGAACACTACCCTAGGTTGTGAAGTCAAGTGTGGGTGTATTGTGAAAACCTGGGTTCAAGATCTTCAGAATGACTATTAGAAATCTGATTCTGGGTGTCACAGGGTATTTCCCACCAGATAGGAAAAAAGAAATGAGGTTCCAGTATTCTCTGCCATCCACAGAATCATCAATGTGTTTGAGGTGAGCACAGAAAGCAAAGGCAAACTCAGAGAAGAAAAATGAGCTTAAACCAATGGCTCCTGTTTGGGCTTCAGGGAAGACAGGAGCCGAAAGAAAATGATGGGCACAGTACATCGACTGTACATGGACGGTACTATTTTGTTCATGTGGCAAATATACCTTGGCTTCTAGGTTATGCCTCTCTTCTACCTGGTAGCATTTCACATTCACCCAGTGTACTTGTATCTGGAGTTTAAAGAGACCATGCTCCAACGGCAGCGGGCACTACAGGGAGTGGGGTGGGAAGGCGGAGAGGTCAGGTCAGGAGACTTGGGGCCAGCCCCTGTCTGTGGCTGACTAGCTAACAGTATTTTAAATAGACCCCACAATATCTGTGAATCTTACTTTCCCATAAATTCAAACACATACATCATCCTTAGGGCCATTTCCAGACTTATGATTCTAAAACTCCATGGGTATTTTCTTTTAATTTCAGTTTCTTTTCCTCAGTTATTACTTCATCCACTCCATGCTCATCTGGCATAGATTGTTTCTCTCTGTACTTGTCACACTGCTAGTATTAAAAATGGTCACATACAGAGTACTCACGACACATATACATATTAATATAAAATATGGAATTCTGCCTCCTTTATGTGTGACTAAATTAGAACATATGGATGTATAAATTATACATATTTAATTATTTAATTATAAATATTCCAAAGCTAACAATTATTAGCTTTGGAATATTTATTTGGTTAATAAAACCATTTCTTATGATATACACAATGCTGTGGAATATTTTATCATTACCAAGATGAAGAAACTGAGGCTCAAATTAAATAAGCATGTCAAGATTAATCAATGGATGACTGTTGCATTAGTTAACCCATATTCTCCTAACTTCACAAATTAATTTCCTTTCACTGTACCATGTTTTAAGTGGCACAAACATATTGCACTTGTTGCAATTTAGATTCAAGAGTAAAAGAATAGCATTATGAAGTTTGTGTTTCCAGGTTAAATGAGGCCAGAAATTGTGTTTGCAGTCATTGATCAGTGAAGGAAGCTTAAAGGCTAACATGGTCATCAAAGGGGTCTCCAAGAAACATTTTCTGAAATAATATACAACCACTACTAGGGAAAGTTGGGCTTATTTCCAGCAGAGTCTAAGTGATGGACTTTTCTTCTTTTTCCTGCTAAAATCGCTAACCAAAGAGTAAGGAGTAGAAGATTTGAGGCATGAGGTGCTGATGACACATTTATTAGGACCTAGGACCTCTTGGATTTCATCACAACAGTGAGCAAAGGCACGGAGGAAGCAGAGGCTGAATGAGGAGTAGACCAGATGAGGGAGGTGCTGACTGCTCAACAGTAGAAAAATAACTGGTGCTCAGGAAAGCGCATGCTGGGAGATGAGAAATTCTCATTGCCACACCTAGCATCTTTCCTCCCATGAGAGATACAAACTAGCCCCTCAGACTTAAGCCATTTAATAATGCATTTGCTTTCTCCTGCTAATGGTTGCAAAGAAAAGTGCATTGCCAATCTTCTTTAGAACTTTTTTTAAGGGCTTCAAAATTTAAAGACAGTACCCTTGTGAAATCTCTTCTAATCAAGGAGGGTGGTTCAAAGCTGTCTAGGTGTGGTTTGAAGTCTTGTAAAATATTCCCCAGAAAGGACACCCCCAAATGAAGGTGGCCTGGCTATAGCAGACACGTCTAATGGTATCGGCTCAACACAATCACTCTTTTTTTTCCCACTGTTTCAAAAAGAATTTGGCCAGAAGATTAACTTCCCCAGGAAGAAGCAGAAGGACAACAAACTAAGTTAAGATGATGCAAGGAAAGCCTTTAAAGAGCCTCATTTATTTGAAATTGGTCCTGAGGAAGAAAATGCTGCTTTAAAAGCCTTGCGAAGGGCCTCTTACCCCCAGGCAAGCTCCTGGATGGAGGTAATACCTCCAGCTGACCTATAATTACCTAGTTTGGACCGAATCTACTCCAATCTCCTACGGTCAAATGGATTCGACTGAAATTCAGATTTGCTAAAAATAAAATCGCTAACGACCCAGAGCAAGTTAACAGTCTCTAGATGATTCATCATAAAGCCTAAACTTAGCTAGATTATCATGTCTGCTTGCCAGAGCAGTTGCTGTCTTGCTTTCATGAACATGAAATTTCATCTTCCTCTAAAATGTTTGAAAATCAGCAATTCTGTGGAAAGCCACATGTGTCTTGGAGACTGAGCCATGGCTTTGTGAATAAAAAACTGGCCCTCTAGCCAGAGGCTACTGCCATGATGACAGCAAGCCGGGCAGGGAGCAGTCATGATGGCTTAGCCATGCTGCGCTGAGTGGGAAAACACCATTGCACTAGTGCACAAAATTCTATGACCCATAAGACGGCTGATGGTGACTCTTACCGACTTACCACTGTGCACAAGCCTCAGTATGCTGGGAGGGGAGGTCACACAGTCGAAGATACAGCCCTTGCATTGAGGAAGCTCCCCCCATCATTAAAGAGACTGGCTATGTGTACCTGGAGGGGCTCCCCTACGATCCACCTGCTGGGTGAATTAGGGCAAGCAGTAGAAAGCGAATAGTATGAGGATAATAATATTGTTCTTTTTTAATTAAAAAAAATTTCAGTATAAGTGATGTATAACATCATATTCGGGCTTCCCAGGTGGCTCAGCAGTAAAGAATCTGCCTGCAATGCAGGAGCGTGGGTTCCATCCCTGAGTCAGGAAGATCCCCTGGAAAAGGAAAGTGCAACCTACTCCATTATTCTTGCCTGGAAAATCCCATGGACAAAGGAGCCTAGTGGGCTTACAGTCCACGGGATCACAAAGAGCCCGATATGACTGAGAGACAACACCACCGTATTCAGGTGTACAACATGATAAAATATCTGTATATGTTGGAAAACAATCCCCACAAGTATAGTTAACAACCGACACAGTTACAGATTTTGTTTGTAACTATGATGTGATGAAATCTTTTAAGAACATTATTCTTAAATGAGATGCTCTTTTGTAAACGCAAAAGCAAACAAATGCTAGTTTCGCTTATCAGAAAAGTTGACAGAAATGTTTACTGAGGGCTTCAAGTGTTTGAGTCCCTCTTCCTTCCTGCCCAGTTCGCTTTGCTGGCTCTTCTTCAGCCCACACAGGGTAGCAGCAGTAATCGGGATGCTCAGCAGAGCATAGTCACTAAAATAATGTTCACTCTGGAGCTCGAGGATAGAAACCTTAGGCAAGTATCATTTTTTAAACTCACTCACAGGTCTGTTATTCAAAAACATATACGGTTTGTGGTTCCTTTGACACTGGCCCCTCATGTTAACCTTACAGAGTAAGGGGAAGTGAACAGATTTGATGAGCAGGTGCTTGGTGCTTGCACTGGAGACAAGAGAAGACAGATCTCATTTTGGTCTGCTGCCATCCTGTTAATTGAACACAGTACACCCGACCTGCACTCACAGATCCAGATCCTTCTTACCAAGGATGGCCATCCTCCGTGGAAAATTTCTGCTCTGCTTTGCAACTAAGACTGAGATTGGCCAGCCCCCAAATAACACTCATGAGTAGAGAGCTGACATCTATAAAGTGGGACAAAATACCCCTTTAAGATCCAGGAGACAAAAGCCTAGCCTGACGGGGAAAACGAAGCAAATGTCCTCTGAGGTTGTCTGCAAATAAGCAGGGACTGTTTATAAAGTATAACTTCATTATCAGTTTCAATATGTGAAAGATGACAGATGCTATTTCAAAACCGTACTGAGATGGATTTCCACAAGAAGGGGCCACCTCCTACTTGTCTTAGGCTTGCAGTGTCTAAGAAGATATGTTCTGAATCCAGGACAATGCTATTTTAAACAATTTTGCATTTGGAATTCTATATAATCAATTTTTTACAAATTAACATTTCAAATCTGGTCATTTAAAAGGTAGTAGAGGACTTCTCTGGAGGTCCACTGGTTAAGACTCCACACTTCCATTGCAGGGTGCATGAGTTCAATCCCTGGTTAGGGAACTAAGATCCCACCTGCCACACAGTGCAGCCAAAAAAAAGTGGCATAAGCATAGCTAAATGAAAAACACAGAGCTGAAAAATCCAATTGTATTTTCAGCCCTGCCAGTTATTGTATGACTAACAAATATTTATTGTGTGTGTTAATAGTTCAGTCATGTCCAACTCTTTGTAAGCCAGTGGACTGTAGCCTGCCAGGCTCCTCTGTCCACAGAATTTTCCAGGCAAGAATACTGGAGTGGGTTATCATTTCCTTTTCCAGGGGATCTTCCTGACCCAAGGATCAAGCGCGGGTCTCCTGCATTGCAGGCAGATTATTAACCACTGAGCTATCAAGGAAGCCGTTAACTTATTGAGCTGATAAATAAAACCTGGAATGACCTTGGGCAAAGCATGTAATCTTTTTGAGCCTCAGTTGCCACATCTATATTAAGGGGAGAGTAATACTTACTTCACTATTTTAGCTCTCAGGGATATTGTGAAGACAAACATGAAGATATAGGAGAACACAGTGTCCTTCAGAGTAAATGGTCCAACTAGCTAAGTTTCCCAATATTTTTAGTATTGAAAAGTGTGCTGCTTGTCATATGCAAAGGAAGCACTTTGGTCCATCCCAGCCTGATTTTTCCCATCTGACATGCTTCAAATATAGTGAGAGGAAAGTGCTATTAAAAGATACTGAGCTCTTCCCTGAGTGTTCTGAATAATAAACCAAGGGCTATGTGACCTTTCAGCCCTTACAACAGCATGAGGAAAGGCCATTTGATAAAGCAGAGGAAACACAGTGTCACAAGTGTATGAGTAATAATAGAATCCAAGGACATTTTATTTTCAATGGCAGTCTGTGCTCTCTGCTTCAGCAAAGGCCTGCCACTTATCACTCTAATAGCATAAGTGAATCCTTTCCCAAAATGGAACCTTACATTGACATTTCTAGAAGGCTCGAAATGCACAAAACAGGAAAACAAGGAAGAAGGAGCCTAATGTCTGAGGTGTTTCAGTTTTCAGTTCAGTCGCTCAGTCGTGTCCGACTCTTTGTGACCACATGAACCGCACTACTCCAGGCCTCCCTGTCCATCACCAGCTCCCAGAGTTCACAGAAACCCATGTCTGTTTAGTTGGTAATGCCATCCAACCATCTCACTCTCTGTCGTCCCCTTCTCCTGCTCTCAATCTTTCCCAGCATCAGGGTCTTTTCCAATGAGTCAGCCCTTCACGTCAGGGGGCCAAAGTACTGGAGTTTCAGCTTCCCCATCAGTCCTTCCAATGAATATTCAGGACTGATTTCCTTTAGGATGGACTGGTTGGATAACCGTGCAGTCCAAAGGACGCTCAAGAGTGTTCACCAACCCCACAGTTCAAAAGCTTACTTTGGCGCCCAGGTTTTTTATAGTCCAACTCTCACATCCATACATGACCACTGGAAAAACCATAGCCTTGACAAAATGGACTTTCGTGACAAAGTCATGTCTTTGCTTTTTAATATGCTGTCTAGGTTGGTCATAACTTTCCTTCCAAGGAGTAAGCGTCTTTTAATTTCCTGGCTGCAATCACCACCTGCAGTGATTTTGGAGCCCAGAAAAATAAAGTCAGACACTGTTTCCACTGTCTCCCCATCTATCTGCCATGAAGTGATGGGACTCGATGCCATGATGTTAGTTTTCTGAATGTTGTTGAGCTTTAAGCCAAACTTTTCACTCTCCACTTTCACCTTCATCAAGAGGCTCTTTAGTTCTTCACTTTCTGCCATAAGGGTGGTGTCATCTGCATATCTCTGGTATTGATTTTTCTCCTGGTGATCTTGATTCCAGCCTGTGCTTCCTCCAGGCCAGCATTTCTTATGATGTATTCTGCATAGAAGTTAAATAAGCAGGGTAACAATATGCAACCTTGATGTACTCCTTTTCCTATTTGGAACCATTCTGTTGCTCCATGTCCAGTTCTAACTGCTGCTTTCTGACCTTCATATAGGTTTTTCAAGAGGCAAGTCAGGTGGTCTGGTATTCCCATCTCTTTCAGAATTTTCCACAGTTTATTGTGATCCACACAATCAAAGGCTTTGGTGTAGTCAATAAAGCAGAAATAGATGTTTTCCTGGAACTTTCTTGCTTTTTCCATGATCCATCGGATGTTGGCAATTTGATCTCTGGTTCCTCTGCCTCTTCTAAAACCAGCTTGAACATCAGGAAGTTCATGATTCACACACTGTTGAAGCCTGGTTTGGAGAATTTCAAGNTGGGGTCGCAAACAGTCAGACACGACTGAGCCACTGAGCTGAACTGAACTGGTGGATTTTGTTTTGGGATATTTGGTCAGTTGGAAAAGAAAATCCTACCAATAAAATGTATCTCAATAGGTGATGGTACTACTTCCCTGGTGGCTCAGCCATAAAGAATCCACCTGCAATGCGGGAAATGCAGGTTTGATCCCTGGACTGGGGAGATCCACTGGAGAATGGAATCACAACCCACTCCAGTATTCTTGCCTGGAGAATTCCATGGACAGAGATGTGCTGGCTACAGTCCATGGGGTCGCAAAGGGTCAGACACGACTTAGGGACTAAACCACAACCACCACCACCAGGTGATAATAATGAACTGAATCAGACAGCCAGAGGAGATGCTAGACAGGACTAAGTTCGTATAATAGAGTGAAATATTTGAATGTTATCAGTTTTCCCAAGTGGTGATCATACAACAAACCTTTGAGTAACATCCACTTTCAAGCCAGGTAAAAAGATACCCTCAGATCATACTATTTACTCAATAAAAATTCAATTAATTGATCCAGCCCATCACTTAACAGCAAGCAACCTGAGATTCTTGTACTCCTAGGTAAGGTAGCTAAAGCATGTGAGAATAGGGAATTAGTTAAAGACCTGAGTGCCCATCCTGGCTCTGTCCCTTCGTAGCTAATGACCTTGAGCAGGTCAGTGAACTTCTCCTATACCCCTTCCTCCTGATTTAAAATGGGAAAAATAATAACGATCTCACAGGATGAGATTAGTGAGCATATGTAAACATTTTCTTCCATTTTAAACTGACTCCTGAACATCAGGCCTTGGGAGTCCCTATTTTCCTCCAAAATGTTGACATATAATATTTGAGTTCCATGTTATTTTTATTAACTAGGTAATTAACTTGGAAAATATTTAAACTGCATTGCATATTTTATTAACTCTACTTGCCTCTGATAGATGCTTACAAGTTGGTTCTACCTCTTAAAAGGTCTATACTCTTTCTTTGCTTTTTACACATTTAAAAAATAATTCTTAAAGTATCTTTTTTTAATTAATTTATTTTTTTTTAATTTTACTTTACAATACTCTATTGGCTTTGCCATACATCAACATGAATCCACCACAGGTGTACACGAGCTCCCAATCCTGAATCCCCCTCCCACCTCCCACCCCACGTCTCTCTGGATCATCCCCGTACACCAGCCCCAAGCATCCTGCATCCTGCATCGAATGGTTCTTCATGCCTCTTTTAGAGTATTGGGAATTTAATTAGATCTGTGTAGGGTTTAAGCCCAAGCAATGGAAACTAAAGGTAAGAATTCAATAAGTTGAAGAGTAAATGATTTGAGAACAGATGGGCTTTTCTTGTGACCACAAGCAAATTTTATCAAAGTGATACCTGAAAGTGCTTCTGAGTATGTAAGTCATGGGTGCTGAGCTAGCATCTCAAAAGAAATTTCAAGGAAGCACTCGCTAGTGTTGTCCAGTAGAACTCTGTGATGATGGATGGTCAATATCTGGACTATTTAATCCTGCAGCCACTAGGTACATCATGAATACTCAGCACTTCGAATGTGGCTACTGTGACTGAATTCTTACTTCATTTTAAAAAGAATGGATATATGCGTATACATAACGGAATCACTTTGCTGTACACCCAAAACTAACACAACATTGTAAATCAATCATACTCCAGTAAAAATAAACTAAAAAAGAACAAAAAAATTTAAGTAAATTGGACAACCTGATTCTTAAAGCCAGAACCCCTCTAACCGTCCTTAGTTGTACTTTTCTGTCTCATGTTTATTCAGACAAGTCCTGTGATTTTTTTTTTAATATGTATATCTGACAGCCATCGTTCTTTTTCTACTTCCTTCACCAACTTGTTTAGGGACCCCCTCCATCTATACCAGTGAAACCCATCAGCTTCCAATATTCTTGTTTCTAAACTCTTCCCTCTCTAATTCAGTTGCCATTAGAGCGTCACAAACTACCAAATTCACGACTGCATAAAATCTTGCTTCACCAACAGTGTGAAAATTCATGTTCTTAGCTTGACTTCAAGATTATCAGTTCAGTTCAGTTCAGTTCAGTTGCTCAGTCATCACTGACTTTTTGCAACCCCATGGACTGCAGCACGCCACATTTCCCTGTCCATCACCAACTCCCAGACCTTACTCAGACTTATGTTCATAGTCAGTGATATCATCCAACCATCTGATCTTCTGTCTTCCCCTTCTTTTGCCTTCAACCTTTCCCAGCATCAGGATCTTTTCCAATGAGTCAGTTCTTCACATCATTTGAGCAAAATATAGACTATATTAAAATCCAAAGTTAAGGTCTAATTATGACTTGGTGTGAGGGTTCACTTCCAAACAGTTGACACTTCTTTTTCTCCCAAGGAGATGTTGTGTTTGGTATTCTCTTATTGCCTGTTCATTCTGTTCCTATAAGTTAATAATCTTCCTCAGTCCTTCCATGTATTCACACATTGCTGCATTCCTGGATTCTCTATGATAGTGGCTTTTAAACTATTGTTTTTACTACAACCAATAAAAGGAAATTTTTTATCATGATTCTATTGGACTTCCCAGGTGGCTCAGTGGTAAAGAACCCACCTGCCAACAGGAGACACTGGCGACACATGTTCAATCCCTGGGACAGAAAATCCCCAGGGAAGAAATGGCAATCCTCTCCAGTACTCTTGCCTGACAATCCCATGGACAGAGGAGCCTGGCGGTCTACAGTCCACAGGGTCACAAAGACCTGGATACAACTGAGCACAAGCACAGTAGGATTCACACTGATATCTTCTATTCTGTTGTACTTTATTCTATTCCATTCTTGTTTTTTTAATGCTGCTTTAAATCACTAAGCTGATTTCATGATGATACTGTGTCATGGGCTAAATTCTGTCTCTTCAAACTTATATGTTGAAGTTCTAACCCTCAGTGCCTCAGAATGTGATCTTATTTGGAGATAGTTTTTAATGAGATAATGAAGGAATGATGAGGTCTTAGGGTGAGCGCTAATCCAATGTGATGGCTATCTTTATAAGAAGAGGAGGTTAGTACATGCACCCACATAAAGGGAAGACCATATTAAAACACCCAGGGTAGAGGGCTGTCTATAAACCAAGCAGGAAGTCTTTAGGAGAGAGCAACCTGCTGACAGCTGGACTTTGGACTTCTAGCTTCCAGTACTGTAAGAAAAAACATTCTGTTAAGTCATCTATTGTTTAAGTTTACCAGCATGGAAGCACTAGCGAATTAATACAATGCTTTAATGGGCTGAGATTCACAGTTCAAAAACCACTGCTCTACAAGGCTTTCCTCAACTCCCACAGCACATTTTAATCATCTTATTTTGTAGAACTTACTTTCTCTACCAGTCATTTAAGCATGAAATTATATACTAATCTTCAGCTTTGTGTGTATGACTTACCCCTCTGCCTTGATTATAAGATCCTTGACAGTACAAAATAATCTTGTTTTGTCATGACAAAAAAACAAGTACCTTCCTAAATACATAATTATTAAGTATATTTTTATGAGATTTCTCTTTTTTCAAGGCAACTGAACAAAACCTACCACTAAACCCTGTAAGCCTTCTTTAAAATCTTTTTTTTTCCCATACCCATCTTCCAACATCTCAATCTAAGTCAATGATAGCAACATGCTGTCAAACACAGCCTCACAGCTCTTCTTGGCCCTGCTCCAAGCAGCTATTCCCAGTCTATCTAAGGTGCCATCATTGTTCAGAACCAACATCAGGGTTGGAATTAATGGAGTAGATATGCAAAGGTATTCTACATTCTCTCATCTCTAAAAATTATTTTATTTAATTTATTACTTTTTAAATGAAATCACCTTGTACCATTCTGCCTCCTTCAGTTTCAGCTATTCCATAGTCAAACCTCTTGAAAGATTCTATATCCAGCCTGTCTCCACTTTTCTGTCTGTCATTCTCTTATCAATCCACACCAATATGACTTCTTTCCTACAGTCCACTCAAAAGACTCTTGCCAAAGTCACTAGGCATCTTCAGCAAACCAAATGCCATAGATGGGCTCTTCCCTCATCTTCCTACCTCCCAGCATTACTCAATATACTTGCTCACTCTTTATTACTTGAAACATTCTCTCCTGAATTCTATGACCCCTCTATTTCCAGTTGTCCTTATACCAACACCAACTATTTTACTGTTCCTCATTTGTAAGATCTCAAAGTATTGTGATCACTCAAGACTTAACTCCAGGCCCTCTTCTTTCCTCTCATCTTCATGACATGTATGTCAAATATGTGTGTGTGTATGTGTGTGTGTATATATATGTGTGTGTGTGTCTATATACATATACACATAGATAGTTTATTGGAATCATCAGTTTCACAAAATAATAGTTTATGCTTCTGTATGATTCTCTCTCATACTTTCTACTCCACTATATCTTATTCTATTTAATTTTTTAAATATTGGTCTTAACCAAAATTGATGTGATAACACTAATGGATTGTGACTCACAGCTCTAAAAACACTGCTTTCCCTGCAACCTTAAATAACATCTATATGCTAAATATTCCTTAATTTATCTCTCTCTCCTCACTTCCAGGCTTATAAATCCAACTGCTTCCTTACTTTATCCATTTGGCCATCTAGTAAGAAATCAAATGTAACCTCACAAAAGCTAAGGTCTCTACTTTTCCCACAAATCTCTACTTTTCCCAATTAGCAAAAGACAATCCATTAAATCTTGCTGATCAAGCCTGAAAACTCTGGGCCTTGGTTTGCCCTCTCCTTAGTTTCCTTCACTCACACAGATAGAACGGACACTCAGGTCTTGTCAATTCTACACAGGGGCAAAGGTGATGATCAGGACAGTTCGACAACTTCATTCTGATGTCAAATCATGTCAGAATGGCCTGGGGTCACTCAAGGGCTTTGTCCCAAAGCTATACTTCACTGCTTTGGGACAGCTGTGTAGCACCAGGCCTATCAGGGTAGGTCAGCTCTCTCAGGGGTCATGAGTTTCTCTCTCCATGAAGCCCCAAGTGTGTTTCTGCTTCATCATCTCTGAGTGGGCAAAGAAGTACAGCTGAGGCCTATTCTGAGTACAGTTCTGCAAGCCTGTGAGTTTCACCCATTCTTTCCTTCCTGGTCTCAAAGCTTGCCTTTAAACATTGCCTCCCAGCTTGGCTGTTATAAGAAAGAGAGGCTATAGCAGACTCAGAGTTCACTGAGAGGCCACACATTAAAAGATCAAGTTATCAAATGATTAATTTCCTACTTTTATGTATTTATTAAAAATAAATTATTTAAACTGTTTATAATGCCTTTAATTCTTAATATTGGGTTCCCTTGTAGCTCAGCTGGTAAAAACTCCTTCTGCAATGCAGGAGACCTGGGTTCGATGCCTGGGTTGGGCAGATCCCCTGGAGAAGGGAAAGACTACCCATTCCAGTATTCTCGCCTTGGCTGGACTGGCAGGGTCTACAAAAGCTGTGGGAAGCCAGGGCTCCAGGGATCCATATCTGCACATTTCTCTCCCTGCCTCAGTCTCTCTTTTCCTGGGACTGTAACCTCCATCTTTCTTCCACTGGCAGTAAGTTCCCATACTTTGCCTGCCAAGAACCAAAGTGGAAGGGAAAAAGAAGTAGGAAAATTGAACGTTCTTTTTAAAAAGCTGTTATCAAAAGATAAAACTATTCTATGCTATTACAGGTCATAAAATAATTCATAGAGATGTCCAAAGGGGTATGAACTGGCAAAGGGGTACAGGGAATGAGCTTTCTGGGTGCCGGAAATGTGCAACATCTGGACCTGGTTACACAGGCATATATGCATGCTAAAATTCATCAAGCTAGTGGTGTTGGAGAAGACTCTTGAGAGTCCCTTGGACTGCAAGGAGATCCAAGCAGTCCATTCTGAAGGAGATCAGCCCTGGGATTTCTTTGGAAGGAATAATGCTAAAGCTGAAACTCCAGTACTTTGGCCACCTCATGCGAAGAGTTGACACATTGGAAAAGACTCTGATGCTGGGAGGGATTGAGGGAAGGAGGAGAAGGGGACGAATGAGGATAAGATGGCTGGATGGCATCACTGACTTGATGGACATGAGTTTGAGTGAACTCCGGGAGTTGGTGATGGACAGGGAGGCCTGGCATGCTATAATTTATGGGGTTGCAAAGAGTCAGAAATGATTTGTTGTTGTTCAGTCCTTCAGTCGTGTCCAACTCTTTTTGACCCTATGGACTGCAGCCTGCCAGGCTTCCCTGTCCTTCACTTCTGCCGGAGCTTGCCCAAACTCATGTCCATCGAGTCTGTGATGCTATCCAATCATCTCATCCTCTGTTGTGCCCTTCTATTCCTGACTTCAATCTTTCCTAGCATCAGGGTCTTTTCCAATGAGTCAATTGTTTTCATCAGGTGGCCAAAGTATTGGAGCTTCAGAATCAGCGTCAGTCCTTTCAATGAGTATTCAGGAGTGATTTCCTTTAGGATGGACTGGTTGGATCTCCTTGCTGTCCAAAGGACTCTCAAGAGTCTTCTCCAACACCACAGTTCAAAAGCATCAATTCTTCTGCACTCAGCCTTCTTTATGTTCCAACTCCCACATATATACATCACTACTGGAGAAACCATAACTTTACTATATGGACCTTTGTTGGCAAAGCAACATCTCTGCTTTTTAACATGCTGCCTAGGTTTGTCACAGCTTTTCTTCCAAGGAGAAAGCGTCTTTTAATTTCATGACTGCAGTCACCATCTGCAGTGATTTTGGAGCCCANCTTAGTTAACCCTAGAATTGAATTGGTTTCATTTTAGAGCCATAATTTTCTAGTAGAAGATAGTAATGAATCAACCATAGAAAACAAACTACCTATTGTATTTAATTTCCTAATTCTTAGGAAGAAAATATATAATTCTTTTTACAACTTTCTGATCTTAAATACATGTTTTGCTTTACATCAGCTTGCTGTGGTCCACATGGTAGAAATATTTATCTCAAAGTCTACTTCAGTGAAAATGAAATATAAAAAAACAATGTCCAAATCTTTGTACTTAAACTTGTAAAGTCTGCTTTGAACAATAGAACAGGCAAGTTACAACAACTACACAAATATCGGTTATCAAAGAGATGAATATATATGCAAATTTTACTTGGTTTACTTCATCCTAGAGAAACAGAAATGGCTTCATCATGACATAACAGAGCATCCGCACTTAACGATACAAGCCCTTTCAGTGCAGACTGAGCGCATTGTTATTGACAATTGAATGGCGACTTTCAGAAGGACTAAAACTGAAGGTCATTTTTGCCTTTCTCATTTTCTAGGACTTCACAAAAGTGCAGAAAATTTTGAGGCGTTATTTTTTCCTACTATATGTGTAGAAATTAAGCCAGAGAGCTAATGAGTTCATCGTCATATGAACTTTAAACTTCAATGTTAAAGAAATTAGAATATCCTTTCTTTCTTTTTTTTTGCAATAACCAACAATAATAGAAAAGGCTTGACTGGTTTCTGATAGTTTTTAGATGGACGCGAGTCTGAGTGAGCTCCGGGAGTTGGTGATGGACACAGAGGCCTGGCGTGCTGTGATTCATGAGGTCGCAAAGAGTCGGACATGACTGAGAGACTGAACTGAACTGAACTATGTGTCACTAAACTACGACCCATGGGCCAAATATGAGCACCAAAGAATTGATGCTTTTGACTGTGGTGTTGGAAAAGATTCTTGAGAGTCCCTTAGACTGCAAGGAGATCCAACCAGTTCATTCTGAAGGAGATCAGCCCTGGGATTTCTTTGGAAGGAATGATGCTAAAGCTGAAACTCCAGTACTTTGGCCACCTCATGTGAAGAGTTGACTCATTGGAAAAGACTCTGATGTTGGAAAGGATTGGTGGCAGGAGGAGAGGACGACAGATGATGAGATGGCTGGATGGCATCACTGACTTGATGGGTGTGAGTCTGAGTGAACTCCGGGAGTTGATGATTGACAGGGAGGCCTGGCGTGCTGCGATTCATGGGGTCGCAAAGAGTGGGACACAACTGAGCGACTGAACTGAACTGATTTAGGTCTTCCACCAATTTTTTTATTTTTTTTTAATATATATTGTGTTCAGGAGATGATTTTATGAGCTCAAATTCTTGCATCTTTTCACATCTAAAAAAGCTGCTACTGCTAAGTCACTTCAGTCGTGTCCGACTCTGTGCGACCCCATAGATGGCAGCCTACAAGGCTACCCCATCCCTGGGATTCTCCAGGCAAGAACACTGGAGTGGGTTGCCATTTCCTTCTCTAAGGCATGAAAGTGAAAAGTGAAAGTGAAGTCGCTCCGTCGTGTCCAACTCTTCGCGACCCCATGGACTGCAGCCTACCAGGTTCCTCTGCCCATGGGATTTTCCAGGCAAGAGTACTAGAGCAGGGTCCATTGCCTCTCTGATCTAAAAAAGCAGTAAAATCATTAAGAGAAACATCTGTTCCGGGTGATGACCAGCAATCTTCACATGACTAGCAGGAACCTTCTAGCAATCAAAATATGTTTGATTGCACATATCCCCCAAATCACATAAACACTGACCTTCCCCCCTTACCTCTTCAGAGAACTTCCTTAGAACTATCTGATAGGCTGTCTCCTGGGCTATTGTATTCATTTTGTCCCAATAAAACTTAACCTAGAACTCGCACATTGAGCTTTTTTTTTCAGTCAACACCAGATTGCAATGAGTTGAGGCATGGGTGGGAGAAGATGATACAAAGGTATACGATACAGTTTTTTTGGCTATAAGTGGAATATAAGTGGAATAAAAATATAACGAAGAACGCAAATGTAAAATTAATTCAAATATCAGAAATGTCATAAAGTCACATTCTACCCTAGAACCTCAAAACTTAACATCAAGTAAAAGTTGAAGTAGGCCTACTTTAGACTGCTGGAGCATCAAAAGTAGTTTTATAGAGATGTTTTGCCTATAAGGAAGGCTCCCCAGTGTTCATTCCAGGAGCNTACCCTAGAACCTCAAAACTTAACATCAAGTAAAAGTTGAAGTAGGCCTACTTTAGACTGCTGAAGCATCAAAAGTAGTTTTATAGAGATGTTTTGCCTATAAGGAAGGCTCCCCAGTGTTCATTCCAGGAGCATATTGGAGGTACCTAGGTCAATTACCTATGCATTCTACACACACTCCTGAACAAGAAGGTACTCTTCATTCATTCAACATTCTACAACTGTACCCTGAAGGCCCACGAAGGATGAAGCCCCACACCTGGTGCAAAGGATACAATAGCAAGCAAAATGGACCCAGTCCATACCCTTCAATTACTTGTATAGATTCACAAAAATAATTCTAAGGGCTGTAAGGAAAAGATGCAGAGTGAGATCACTTAACAAGAGGGACTTGAATTAGTCTGAGGGATGGGAGTGTGGTAGGTAAGACTTTGCCAAGAAAGTAGAGTTTGAGGTGAAATCAGAAGGATGAAGAGGAGTTACTTTGACTGGAGTGGGGGGGGTGGTGTATGCATTGGGAGAGGGGAAGCATTTTAGGTGTAGGAGGGAGAAGGCAGTGAATGAAAGATGGACTGTGGTGGAAGTGCTGAGACCAAGGGAGTGGGTGGTAAAAGATAAGTGAAGAGTCAGGTAGGGGTAAAAGCATGAAGGGTCTCATGGCATGTTTCCATGACTCTGGAAAACCATGGAAAGCCTTTTTTTTTTTTCTTTTTGGCTGTGCTGTGTCTGCATTGCTTTGTTTGAGCTTCCTGTAGTTGCAGTGAGGAGGGGCTACTCTTGACTGTGGCACACAGGCTCTTCATTGCTGTGTCTTGTCTTGTTGTGGAGCTCAGGCTCTAGACCTTGAGGGTTTCAGTGGTTGCAGAGTGTATAGAGCTAAGCCTCTAGTTGCAGCACATGGACTTGGTGGAGCCATAGCTTGTGGGATCTTCCTGGACCAGGGGATCAAATCCATTTCCCCTACAGTGGCAAACTAATTCCTAGCCACTATACCACCAAGAAAGTCCCTTTGGAAAGTCTTTAAGCAAAGGAATAACATAACCAGATTTTAATTTTAAAACATTTTAACTGAAAGAAGAATAAATTGAAGGGACATGGTGGTGATAGAAGAAGTTAAAAAAAATACAAAATTTTAGCAACATTAATAAGGTTTGGCAAATTAGTGAAGAAGAAAAGTCTTAAAGATTGTGGGATATAATCAGCATAGAGTCTAGAATACTAAGAATACTTCTTCTATGGGTCCCTTGAAATTCTGAAGAAGAGTAAACAGCAAAATGAGCCACCAAGGACGCACTAAATTTGCAGCTTCCTATTTCTGCCTGTTTATGAGATGGCTGGATGGCATCACGGACTCAATGGACATAAGTCTGAGTGAACTCCAAGAGATGGTGATGAACAGGGAGGCCTAGTGTGCTGCAATTTATGGGGTCGCAAAGAGTTGGAAGTGACTGAGTGACTGAACTGAACTGAATATGTCATAAGATGATATAAAACCAAGTACAGTGGCTTGACTGAGTATCTGGCTAGAAGGCAGTCCCACAAATGTACATCTGCAAAGTCTGGACCGGACTTAATTAGAAAGTCTGAAGAAAGTCAGGTCATCTCTTGAAAACTGTGCCCTAGGTTTTTTGTCCTGTATAGAACTGCTAGCTGGAAATAGCGAGAGAATGCTATTTGTAAAATTGAGCTGAGTGTTGGTTGCAGCTAAATTAGAGTAATACATCTGGTGGACCCAAGAACATCAGGGCATGCTCCTTTTTCCCTTCCTTGATTGTGTGTACTTATTCTTTAAGACTGAATCTGTAGGTCATGTTGTGAGCTGTCTGTCTCTCTTACTGTTTAAGGTACACACCACAGACAGTCTGGTCTGACTTGGCTTGATTAGATACTGTGCAGCAATCTAGTCATATGTTAGCAAGATGTGTTAATTCTTGTAGGCAGGTGTAGCATCAATTAGCACTTGGGAGTGGTTATTTGGTCAATTCAGTTCCAGTCAATCAACATTTATTGAACATCAGGCACTAATGTACTAGGCACTGAGCTATATACACTAGGAAATAAAGATCCCTGAGAAACAGTCATTGTCTTTAAGGAGTCTATAGTGTGGTCTTGGAGTTGGTGATGGACAGGAAAGCCTGTTGTGCTGCAGTCCATGAGGTCACAAAAAATCAGACACGATTGAGTGACTGAAGTGACTGATAGTGCAGCCCAGGTGGTACTAGTGGTAAAGAACACATTTGCCAATGTAAGAGACGCAGGAGACCAGGTTCAATCCCTTGGTCAGGAAGATCCTCTGGAGGAGGGCACAGCAACCCACTCCAATATTCTTGCCTGGAGAATCCCATGGACAGAGGAGCCTGGTGGGCTACAGTCCATAGGGTTGCAAAGAGTTGGACATGACAGAAGTGACTTAACATACATACATACAAGGAGCTACAGTTCCCAAAGTTCCTCTGTTCATGGGATTTTCTAGGCACGAATACTCTAATGGGTTGCCATTTCTTTCTCCAGGGCATCTTCCCAACAAAGGAATCAAACCTGTATCTCCTGAATTGGCAGCTGGATTCTCTACCACTGAGCAACCAAGAAAGCCCAATTCTGTACAGATTGTTAAAATCTGTTTCAGTGAATACCACATCATATTGTTATTGAATTGTCATACATTTACTTCTCTCAGTAGCCAGTGACTTCCGAAAGGATGAGGGACATGTCTAATTAATCTTTATAGCCCCTAAACTGAGTACAGTTTCTGGAGTATAGATGTTCAATATGTATTTATTGAGACTGAAATTTTATCCCTGACTCTATTGAGCAATTCATTTAATAACTATGTGCTTTTAGCTTCTTGTGAAAATGTAGATGAGAATGGCCTGTCTGCCTCCACAAGGTCAAATGAGTTAATAAGAGTGAGAACACTTTGGGAACTAACAAGACAGAACCGATAAATTATCATTGTTATGAGGGAGGGCCAGACTGTTTAGGAAAGCGGTAGAACTGAAAGTTGTCTATAGAATACATGGGGAGATTGCTTTTGTGTTCCTCTTATTTACATGCAATTCTCCAAATGAAATGGAAAAACCTTGGAGACTTGCATGTAAATTCTGTCTCTGAGGGGAGACAGAAGACAAGAGGAGAAACAGTCACTCAGGTCCCAGAATCCTATGACCAGATTTTTATCCTTCATTTCCTGCGGTGTTTGGTCAGGGAGGCGGCTCGGGAACACTACAGTGGAGGCTGCAGCTGTTCTGACCATCTCTCCCCCCAGCACCCACTGTTCTCAGGGACACCCACAGCTTCTGTCTGCCAACTTCTAACGCTCTGCTCAAGGTTTTCTCTGTGCCCTGTACAAAACCCAGGCTCAAATTCCTTGGTGCTAATGTGCTTGGCAGCAGCCGTCAACCAATGATGGAGTAGATGCTGGTGGAGAAATACCCCAGTTTCTTCCCCTTCTGGATGGGAGAGCTCTGCTTTACAAAGTGGCTTAGTGGCCATCTGAGGCATGGAGCCCTAAATGCCCAGAGCAGACTCTTCTCACTGCATATTTGCAATGGCTTCCCTTTTATCCCAGTGCCTTTTTCTCCACTTCTTTGTCAGTATTTCCTAGAATCTCCCTGCAGGAAACTATCTGTATCCAAATCCTTGTCTCTGCCTCTAGAGAATCCAAGTCAAAATAACCCACCTCCTACAAAGCATTTGTTTTAATACAAAAATATATATATATATATATTTGCAAGTGAGTTTCCCTGGTGGCTCAAAGTATTTGTGTTTTAATATAAAATATATTAACAAACAGGTTTCCCTGGTGGCTCAAATGGTAAAGAATCTGCCTGCAATGTAGGAGACCTGGGTTCAACCCCTGGGTTGAGAAGATCCCCTGGAGAAGGGAATGGTTATCCACTCCAGTGTTCTTGCTTAGAGAATTCCATGGACAGAGGAGCCTGGAGGGCTATAGTCTTTGAGTTCACAAAGAGTCAAACACAACTGTTTGACTAAAACACGCATGTTAAAAAAATATAGATTTATTAAACAATGACTATAGATGTAAAATAGTGTGAACATATAAATAAAAAAATATAAACATATAGAAGCAGACCTCAGATATATTGCAGGCTCAGTTCCAGACCATCGCAACAAAGCAAATATCACAATAAAGCAAGCCATGTGAAGTTTTTGGTTTCCCAATGCATATAAAAGTTATGCTTACACTACATTGTAGTCTATTGAGTATACAAGAGCATTATGTCTAAAAAAATACATATCTCAGTTTAAAAATATGGCAAAGAAATGCTAAAACAATTACATAGTAATATAAATAATGTCTTTATCACAGATCAGTGCAATAACCATAATAATAATGAAAATTATGAAATAGTGTGAGAATTACTAAAATGTGATACAGAGATATGAAGCGAGCAAATAATTATTGAAAGATGGCACCAAAAGACTCACTCGTATTTGCCACAAACCTTCAATTTATAGGAAATGCAGCATCTGCAAAGACCAATAAAGTGAAGTACAATAAAATGAGGTATGCTTGTAAAATAAATAAAATGATATGAAATTTAAAATTACTACTGCCTCTTGCACAAATAGACCTTCTTTGGGTTCATAAAGAGTCTTTAGTACAGTGTTGTTTTATCAGAAGAAACGAAGGGCAGAACAGGTTACTCCTGACACTGGAATCATAAGAAACTATTTCAAGAGCATCATTCCAGGGGGTCAGGTGGACATGAGGTCAACCTACTGCTCCCTGGGAGAGTGTAGGGTGGTGGGGCCCATGCTCAGATCTTCAAGGATATCAGTCCTTCAGACATAAGATGAGATTTATCGCAAATGACCCAAGTACCTTCACCGTGCCGGAGCTTCAATCTGTCTCTTTCTTGAGTTTCTTTTCAGTCACTGGGAAGCAAAGGACAGGACAAGTCCCTTGTCTTTTTCTTTCTCCCAATGTTGAAATGGTTGATTAAAATGAAGAAAGACTGCCTTTTATCAGCATTCTGACAGCCATGGCAGATTATTCCTCAAACTTTACTACCTTTAGATTTCTAGCTTCTTCCCCAATATTGTTTTCAATATTTCAGAGAATAAATTAGATACAATTTTTACTGTGGCTTGAATATACAGTATGGACATCAGAGCTGAAGCCTGCCTCCTTACCAGTAAGGTCGATCCCAGCGAAGTAACAGATAACCACAAAAATCATTTAGTCCCAGAACCATGGCCAGGGGATAAAAAGTGCCATAGAGAGTGCAGAAATTTAAAAAAGCATGCACATTTTAGCAAACAGACTGAAATCTTGTACTTTTAAAAAATCCACCTGAAATCTCTCATGAGAGATTAATGAGTAACAACAAACAAGCTCTGGAGACAGGTGGAGAGGGATAATATACAAACTTGATCTGAACATAAGGGTGTGCTCTGGCCATTTCAACCACTTTCCCAATCAGACCTGATGGCAGAGAGTAAGTCACACTGATTGCTGAACAGCTGGAGTGATTACGTCACCCACTGTGTAACAGTTCGGGCATTTGCAGGTGACTGTGCATTTGCTGTGTAAAGTGACCGCTGGCAGCTGTTCAGAAACCCTAGCTAAATTTAGGAATGGGTTTCAGAACAATATCAGCTGATGCCAAATCAATTCAATAATTGACCCTAGGTGAAGAAACTAGAAGGGAGCCTGTTTTGGAAACAGAACATTTTCAAATTAAAGGGTTGATTTTGTCATATCATCTTCATTCTGGGATCCTTTTTCATTTGTGAATTGCTTATTTTACTGCTTCTGCACAATTAATATAGTAACTTGTTCACTAGGCATTTCACATTTCATTCATTCATTCATTCTATACATATTTATTGAGGACTTACCACTATCTAAAATTTACCTAAAGAGAATTAAGTGATTGAGGATATGGACTATGTCACATAATTGGTCATGATGAACATAAGGCTAATTGAACTGAAGATACTAGCAGGATCTGGAATGCTGTGTGGCCTCTCTCTCCCTCTGTCTTGCTCTCTCTCTCTCTCAGACAGACAAACACACACACACAGAGGCTCAGAATTGTGAGCATTCAAGGTCAATATATAAATAGCAAAACTATAACAGTAGAAAAATACCTACATGATTTCTGGGAGTTAAGAGACCCAAGGGCTAAGCTAGATTCTGCCAGTGACTTTCAGTTTGACCTTCAGCAAATAAATTCATCTCACTCCACCTCAATTTCCTATGAAAGTGAGAACTTTCTCTGTTAGTTTTTCTACTTTATCCTCAGCTTCCAGAATAGAGCCTAGCACTGGTAAAAGCTCAATAAACATCTCTTGAATGAATGAATAAAATGGTTTGGCTTCAGATGGCCAGGGTGTCGTGGGCTAGACCACAGATGAATTAGAAAGACTTGTTGACTGTCTCTGACCTGTGGCCTTACTGAAAGCAGACTGAGTGTCCTTCATTGGCCTTTCACTTTAGACTCTCAAACTAATCTAAGCATTAGATCTCTAGTCACTCTGATGGTGAGGGCTGGTGAGCCTGAGAAAAAGAAAAAGCAAGGAGAGAAATTCACTCCAATGCCTCACACAGAACTGGTGCAGGTGTTGGATATAAGAAGGGTGAAGTGGGGTGGGTATGGGGAGATGGTTTTGGTGGAGACAGAACACATATGAGTTTAGGTCTTGTCATAGTAAAAAGGCATTGAAACAAAAAATATCCAGTGATAGTAAAAAGTCACTGAAACAAAAAAATATCCAGTGACATCTTTTCTGATTGCTTTGGGCAAACTTCAGTGCTAATTTCTCTGTGATTCCACTGCATCTTGTATTACTAACACTATAGTTCATTCCCCTTCATGAATCACAACCTTGTCATGGTGAAAGGGCTTGCATAACTCAGTGAAGCTGTGAGTCATGCTGTACAGGGCCACTCAAGATGGACAGGTCATAGGAAAGATTTCTGACAAACCAAGATCTACTGGGGGAAGGAATGGCAACCCACTCCAGCATTCTTGATGTTAGAACCCAGGCAAGAATATTGTTCTTCCATGAACAGTATGGAAATGTGGAAAGATATGATATCAGTAGATGAGCCCCTCAGATTGGAAGGTGTCCAATATGCTACTGGGGAAGAGTAGAGGGCAATTACTGATAGCTCAAGAGAGAAGGAAGCACCTGGGCCAAAGCAGAAACAATGCTCAGTTGTGGATGTGTCTGATGGTGAAAGTAAAGTCTGATACTGTAATATATATATATATATATATATTGCATAAGAACCTGGAATGTTAGGTCCATGAATCAAGTTAAATTGGGCATGGTCAAGCAGGGAATGGCAAGAGTGAAACATCAACATCTTAGGAATTAGTGAACTAAAATGGATGGGAATGGGCGAATTTAATTCAGATGACCATTAATCCCTTGAAGGGATTAAAATGGCCAAGAATCCCTTTGAAGAAATGGAGTAACCCTCATATTCAACAAAAAAGTCTAAGATGTAGTCCTTGGGTACATCATCAAAAATGACAGAATGATCTTGGTTATTTTCCAAGGCAAACCATTCAATATTACAGTACTACAAGTCTATGCCCCAACTACTGATGCTTAAAAAACTGAAGTTGACCAGTTCTATGAAGATCTACAACACCTTTTAGAACTAACTCCCCCAAAAGATCTCATTTTCATCATAGGGGATTGGAATGCAAAAGTACAAGTCAAGAGATAGCCAGAATGATAGGGAAGTTTGGCCTTGGAGTACAAAATGAAGTAGGCCAAAGGCTAATAGAGTTTTGTCAAGAGAACTGGCTGGCCATAGCAAACACTCTCTTTCAAGAGACAACTCTCCAAATGGACGTCACCAAATGGTCAATACCAAAATCAGATTAACTATGTTCTTTGTAGCTGAAGATGGAGAAGCTCTATACACTCGGCAAAAACAAACTGGGAGCTGACAGGCTCATACCATGAACTGCTTATTGCAAAGTGAAAATGGAAGTGAAGTCATTCAGTCGTTTCTGACTCTTTGCGACCCCATGAACTGTAGCCTATCAGGCTCCTCCATCCATAGGATTTTCCAGGCAAGAGTGCTGAAGTGGATTGCTATTTCCTTCTCCAGAGGATCTTCCCAACCCAGGAATCAAACCCGGGTCTCCCTCATTGCAGGCAGACGCTTTACTGTCTGAGCCACCAGGGAAGCTTATTGCAAAACTCAAGCTTAAATTGAAAAAGTAGGGAAAACCGCTAGGCCATTCGAGTATGACCTAAATCAAATTCCTTATGATTATACAGTAGAAGTGACAAATGGATTCAAGGGATTAGATCTGATAGACAGAGTTCTTGAACTATAGACAAAAGTTCATAACATTATATAAGAGGCAGTGACCAAAACCATTCCAAAGAAAAAGAAGTACAGGAAGGCAAAGAAGTTATCTGAGGAAGGTTTACAACTACCTGAAGAAAGAAGACAAGTGAAAGGCAAAGGAGAAAGGGGGAAAATATACCCCACTTAATGTAGACTTTCAGGGAATAGCAAGGAGAAAAAAGAAAGCCTTCTTAAACACAATGTAAAGAAATAGAGGGAAACAATGGAATGGGAAAGGCTACAGATAGCTTTAAAAAAATTAGAGATATCAAGGGAATATTTCATTCAAGAATGGATATGATAAAGGACAGAAATGGTAAGGACCTATCAGAAGCAGAGGAGATTAAGAAGAAGTGGCAAGAATACACAGAAGAACTACACTAAAAAAGTCTTAATGAGCTGGTGGTGTGAACTGATAACCTCAATAGTGTGGTTATTTGCCTTGAGTCAGACATCCTGGAGTGTGAACTCAAGGGGGCCTTAGGAAGCATTGCAACAAACAAAGCTAGTATAAGTGATGGAATTCCAGCTGAAGTATTTAAAATCCTAAAGTANTTAATGAGCTGGTGGTATGAACTGATAACCTCAATAGTGTGATTATTTGCCTTGAGTCAGACATCCTGGAGTGTGAACTCAAGGGGGCCTTAGGAAGCATTGCAACAAACAAAGCTAGTATAAGTGATGGAATTCCAGCTGAAGTATTTAAAATCCTAAAGTATAATGCTATTAAAGTGCTGCACTCAATATGTCAACAAATTTGGAAAACTCGGCATTGGCCACAGGACTGGAAAATGTCGATTTTCATTCCAATCCCAAAGAAAGGCAATGCCAAAGAACATTCAAAGTGAAAAGTGAAAGTGAACGTTGCTCAGTTGTGTCAGACTCTTCATGGCCCCATGGACTATACAGTCCAAGGAATTCTCCAGGCCAGAATACTGAACTGGGTTCAGTTCAGTTCAGTCACTCAGTCGTGTCCGACTCTTTGNGGGGAGCCTCTTGGGCTGCCGTCTATGGGGTCACACAGAGTTGGACACGACTGAAGCGACTTAGCAGCAGCAGCAGGTTCTTATCTGGGAAGATGAATGAGACTGGGGAGAAAGGTGACCTAAAATGGGGCATTCCTAGTAGCTCTTGATTGAGGATGGCAAGCAGAAATTGGCATGGATGTTTAGGGGGTACCTTTGTTGATAATAGTGTCTTCCTTCAAGGATGCTCTTGATCTAGGCAGGACCAAGAGAGTTCTTTCCACTCAGATACAAATGGTTAAGAATCTTAGTTTATAAATACCCACTGCCGTGGAAAAGTTATTCTGAGACAGAGATGACTATGGAAAGAAGTCAATGGGAGAGGCTGAGAAGAGTGTCCTAAGACTAGCATCGTCCCTGTTCTTTTTATTTTAGTTTCAAGACTTTTTTTTAACTTAAACTAATTTGAATTGGGTTTCTCTCATTTGCAACCAAGAAGGCTGGTTGATAAGACAACATTCAAGTCTGCAACACTTTGGAATAAGAGTGTTTATTGACCCCTCTCCTTCTCTCACACCCCCAGATGCAATCCATCAGCGAATCCCACTGGCTTCTTCTTTGGCAGCTATACAGGATCTCACCACTTCTCACCTCTTCAAGAACTACAGGGGTTTTGGTCACCATCACCTTTCCTCTGGATTCTTGCCTCTTATCAGGGCTCCTGTTCCCATGCTTTCCCTGCCATACTCTTCTCACAGTGGCCAGAGCAATCCTTTGAAAATAATTCTTTCTCCAACTAAAATACTTCAATGACTTTTCACCTCACCCAAAATAAAATAAAAAAATCCTTATCACAGCCTCTAAGACCCTCCATGATTTAGCCCCTTCTGCCCTCTCTGACCTCATCTCTATTACTCTGTTCCTTGCCCACTGCACTATACCCATACTGGCCTCTTTGATGTTCCCTAAACACACCAAACACCTTCCCCATTTGGGGCCTGAACTACCTCTGCCAGGAAAGTTCTTTTCCCAGCTAGTGCATGTCACTCCTCACTTTTCACTCAGGTCTTTGCTCAAACATTAGCAGAGAGACATTCACTGCCCATCTCAACTATAATAGCATCCTGCCAATAGTCCCAGCCCTATTTCAATCACTATCCTCATTACTCAATCTCATTTTTAATAGCACTTCGCACTATCGATTATATTAATCCCATACATATATATTTTCTTTCTTCCACTGAATATTTCCTGAGAACTGGGACGTTAGCCATTTTGCTCTCTGCCATCAGCACCTAGAACAGCTCCTGACATTCAGGAGGACTCTGGAAGAGTTGCATAATGATACACACATGGCTGAGCAAAGCCTGTGCTCACTCAAGATAGAAATCAAACCATAGGTAACTGGCCTATGAAAACAAGTAGGTGCAGTTACTGTACATTAATCTCTGCGAGGAGCCCTAGGAAACAAGACTATGTACACAGAATGAATGATGTGGTCTCAGGGCTCACTCCTCTCAGTCTCTTCCAGGAGGACATTGGACAGTAAGTCATACAGCCTCCCCAGGTGACAATAATAACAACAGCCATAACCCAAGATCACCTACTTTATGGCCACTCTTTTAAGTGCTTTGCTTTTGTTAGCTATTTTTTTTTAAGTGTCATGATTTGTTCATTTTTATAAATGTATGTGAAGTGAAGTCACTCAGTCGTGTCCGACTCTTTGCGACCCCATGGACTGTAGCCTATCAGGCTCCTCCCTCCATGGGATTCTCCTGGCAAGAGTACTGGAGTGGGTTGCCATTTCCTTCTCCAGGGGATCTTCCCAACCCAGGGATCGAACCAGGGTCTCCTGCATTCCAGGCAGAGAGTTTAACCTCTGAGCCACCAGGGAAGCCCCTTTATAAATGTATAGTTGCTTTTAAATGTGTAAGTTTCAGGTCTATATCAAAGTGATTCAGTATATTTATTATTTTTAAGATTCTTTTCCAAGTTTGCTATTTTCTTTTCTTTTCTTTTTTTCTTTTTTTCGGCTGTGTCATGCAGCATGTGGGATCTTAGCTCCCTGCCCAGGGGTTGAAACTCTGTCCCCTGCATCACTGCATGGAAGCTCAGAGTCTTAATCACTGGACTGCCAAGGAAGTCCTTTGTTAACTTCTTTTAATGACCGCAGTGACACTGCGAGGAAGGCCCTGTTATTACACTCATGTAAGATTAGAAAATTATGTCCCAAGCAGTCTGAATAACTTGCCTAAAGTCACAGAACTATTTAGTTGCAAGCCGAGGTTTGAACCATCATATGCTGGTGCACAAATGTAGATTAACCACATTGCCACTGGACTGCACCATGAGTTATAGTTTGAAATATAGTCCTCGTTGTCTCGTAGTACACGCACACAATGTAAAAAAAAGTAAAAGCTTCACAAAACGGTGCTTGCCCACTAATTATCTATTATCTCTCATATGACCAGTGATACAAAAAGTAAAACAAAGGGCCGTGTTTGAAGTCCTCTCTAGCCCCGATAACACCCACCTCCACCTCTAATCTTACTTTTAAACAGATTCCAGGGGTGAATTGCACTTACATCCCCACTGACTCAGTGAAGGGACCTCATTAGACAGTTCACTCTATAAGGAAAAGGACACAGCCAGAAGAACCCACCTACAGAGAGGAGAAAATAGGACAAGAAGGAAATATTAAATTCTCCTATCGCACAATGCTGCCTAAGGCTAGCCCCATCCTGCCTACTGGAGAAATTCTACAGAACAAGAGGTAGAACAGTGTTGTGCAAATAAGAAGGTTGCTTCGATTGAGGCTTAGTAGCATTCCTCCATGTCTGAGGAATGTTAGCTCAGGTCCCTTTCTGCTGTTTAGAGGGCAGTGCCTATACACTGAGGGACCCTCTGGGAGAGGACAGGACGTGCTTGTGCTCAGTCCTCAGTCATATCCAACGCTTGTGACCCATGGACCACAGCCCAACAGGCTCCTCTGTCCCTAGGATTTCCCAGGCAAAAATACTGGAGTGGGTTGCCATTTCCTTCTCCGGGGGCTCTTCTTGACCCAAGGATCAAACCCGTATCTCCTACATTGGCAGGCAGATTCTTAACTACTGAGCCACCTGGAAAGTGGTCAGGTATTTATTTTTAATTTCATTTATCTAATTGAGGCTTTATTCTGTATCTGTTAGCATTATTGTTAGATCTTTGAGATATTTTAACTAATTACCTTTTTATCTCTCATATTTATGCCTTAAAACAGTTTATAGGTGAACACTTTCAAAATAGCTAAATAAATGATTAACCTCTGAATAGAATGATTATCAGTTTTCATAAAACAACATCAGGTTTTCACTTGTACAGTCACTGTGTTACCCAAAGTAGCTTTAAAGTTCTTCTCTAGATATTCTAGAATACACAGTATACTTTATTTGAATGGCAGCTGTTGGTGAAAATATTGGGATACATTAGTAGGCTTTATCATTAACTCATCAATCTAAAGCTTAGTTCAAAGAATCAATGATGGAAAAATCTTCTAGGAAAAGTTGTATCTAGTTGTAGTTATGGCTAGTTGTATTCATGGTTTTGAACCCATTTTTAATGGATTATTCCAAACATGGCACAAGGTCTTCAATAGCCTCAAATCCTGATTCCAGGTACTATTGTAAAATGTCTTGTGTTACTTCTGCTCCTTTATTTTCCCTAATATTTCACCACTCTTTTAAATTCCCAAGTGTCCTCTTAGAAAACTAGTCCAGGCTGACCCTCAACTCACAGCTTGTCTCTGAGTTGCAATCCCTAGTTGCAAACACCCCAAGAACGTAGTCCTAAATTTAATTTGCACTTTCCTCAGTGAATATGCAAAGACATGAAGAAAGTTTTTTTTTTCCCCCCTTGGGAAGCTCTAGAATTTGCTCTTAAATTATTTCTCCTTCCAAAATAGCTCTTAGGGCGCACAATAAAAACTTTAACCATCTTAGTTGCACTGCACTGAGTAAAAGTGTGTGGTCTTGGAAATAAACTCAGAAGGTCACAGTTCACATCTCAGATCTACTATTTATGAGCTATGTGAGCTCTGGCCAGTTCTTAGGTTGAGGTAAACCTCTGATTTCCCATCTAGAAAATGGAAGGTGGTAATACTTCCTTTCCTGCTGTGGCTGGTAGCAGCAGTATCACAGGGAAAGCACCTGGTACATGCTATCAATTAGAAGACAGAGTGCAAGGTAGCCTGGTACTGAGAAGACAGGGTTTAAAGCAGGTCCAAACCTAACATTAGTGGCATGCCTGCTAAGTCACTTCAATCGTGTCTGACTGTTTGCAACCATATGGACTGCAGCCCACCAGGCTCCTCTGTCTATGGGGTTCTCCATGCAAGGATATTGGACTAGGTGGCCAGGGCTTTCTCCAGGGGATCTTCCTGACCCAGGGATCAAAGTCGTGTCTCCCGTGTCTCCTGCATTGCAGGTGGATTCTTTACCCCCTGAGCCACCTGAGAAGCCCATACTGGTGGAGACTTTAGCAAACTTCTTTGTCTTTCTACTTTTTCATCCATGAAATGAAAATGATAACAAAAAAAGCACATAGATCACGTGAGGGTTTAAAATTTTTTAAACATTCAAAACATTTCAAGCAAATCTTGTCATATAGTAAGCAAAATATGTGAGCTTTTAGATCCTAAAAACTAATAATACACATCTCTTGATGGATTCTGGGGGTAATTTGAGGGATGTGGGATATTTTCTTCAAAATGTAGAAACTGCATTTATCTTTCTCCCCAAATGGGCATTAAAAAGAGAAACACTGAAGGAAAATTTTCTCTGAAACTCATTTATGTGTTTGTTTCCTGAACATAAGGCTCTAAAATCATTTAAGTTCATAGAATGTTAAAACATGTATTAGACCAAGGGAAATGCTGATGCTGAAAACATTTGCTTCCATTATGTGGCTGGTTAAATAAAAGTAGCATTTCATTCGGCCAGTGAAATATTGCTTCTCAGAGAACTTGGAGAAGATGAATTACCTAAATGCCCCTGAAAGTTCCCTCTGCATAAATCCAATCTATCCTAGAGGCATAACTGACAGCAGAAAAAAACAAAAACAAAATTTAGCAAAAGCTGAGCCTAATGTGTATTCTACCTGGTGATGAATAATTTAACTAGTCTCCCAATTTTTGAGAATCATGAGAGGAAAAATTTTACTGTGCATATGACAAGGTGTGAAAGCCTTCTGGCGATAATGGAAATGTTTTAAGTTAACTGATTTAGGACACCTAGGGAAAACTTTTTGGAATTGTACTAGTTCAGCTTTGCTTCCATCATTGAAGTGCACATTTAGGAATTAAAAAATATATATTGTCCACTGGTATGTTTTTGAGTAGCAATAAATAGCAGAAGGATCAAGTCAAGCTGAGAAGAACTAATCTTATTAAAAGCTGAGAAGAAAAACTAATCTCATTAAGTATAATTTGAAGGGTTTTGTGTTTCACTTTAGCTTAATGCCATCAGACCTTCCCAAGTGGTGCTAATGGTAAAGAAGCTGGTTGCCAGTGCAGGAGATGCAAGAGTCGCAGGTTCGATCCCTGGGTGAGGAAGATCCTTGGAGAAGGAAATGGTAACCTGCTCTGGTACTCTTGCCTAGAAAATTCCATGGACAGAAGAGACTGGCAGGTTACAATCCACGAGGTCACAAAGAGTCAGACACAATTCTTACACAATGCCATCAGATCATTCTTACCATAAACCAGAAATGACTAGAAACAGTATTATAGGCCAATGCAGTTCACCTCTGTGTGGGTTTGACACTGCATTTGCTTGGGGGCGATCTAGAACCTGTGGAATGGGCTGTCAGATTTTGGAAGGTCCCTACCTGACCTAAGCAGCTATAGTTCATTCTATAATGAAAGGTTAGAACCTGAAGAAGGACCTCTACATGGATGTTGGCCATCGGACTAGGGAGTCCCACTGATATCCTAAGGCCCACCCATCTTAGAAAGCACTCATCACTTCCCACTGCTGTCTCCACACTGATCTTAGAGAACCCTGAACTCATTCATGTAACTAGCAGAAGTATAATTCCAACCTGACCTTGTGTACCTGATGGTATAGCTGATGAAAGGCTGAAACATTTGGATTAAGACTTTCTCAAACTCTCAGCCATAATAAAAGGGGGAAAAAATACATTCCTAAAGTACAGTGACTGCAGATACTCCTACTTAATGCATCTTACTTGCTTTCTGGGGCTCACAGTATCTAACTCATCCTCTTTGTGGGTTCATCTCCCCACAGTGGATACCAGCATTTCCTCCATGTCTTCTGGGAGGCATGGAGCTAGATATGCACACTCTTCTGTTCAGAACAAAGAGAAAAGACAAACATTGTGTTCTCTCTCCCCTCTACCTCAAGACCTACTTTCAGAGTCTTCATTTCTTATCTGAGAAGCTCCTCTTACCCGTGTAATTAACATAAGACTGATAGTAAAGAATCTGCCTGTAATGTTGGACACTTGGATTCAATCCCTGAGTCAAAAAAATCCCCTGGAGAAGGGAATGGCAGCCCACTTCAGTATTCTTACCTGGAGAATTCCAAGTGCAGGGGAGTCTGGCGGCTACAGCCCATGAGGTCGCATAGAGTCAGACATGACTAAGTGACTTTCACTTTCACTTTTCACTTTCCAACCATTCCCATAAGACAGGCCATCAAAGAGAAGTAATCTACGGGCCTCAGCTGAACAATCATATCTCAGTACATTATGGCTCCTGAATAAGAACAAACATACATATTTTATTTCATTCTTACAGCACCCCCTTGATTTGAATAATTGGGTTCCTCTAACTAGTAGATTTTAGCTTCTGCAAATAGTAAAGTTTGTATTACTTTGGAAGAACTGAAAAAGTTCTGTGATGCAAATCTGGGAAATGAATTTCAAAAGCAACATGCTATCAAATAAAACTTTTTATACTGTAAGTTAACAACATTAAGTCAAAATATTATGCATGCTGCTGCTGCTAATTTGCTTCAGTCATGTCCGACTCTGTGCGACCCTATAGTTGGCAGCCCACCAGGCTCAGCCGTCCCTGGGATTCTCTAGGCAAGAACACTGGAGCGGGTTGCCATTTCCTTCTCTAATGCATGAAAGTGAAAAGTGAAAGTGAATTCGCTCAGTCGTGTCCGACTCTTAGCATAGAACATTTAATATAAACTGAAAAGATCAATAGAAAAAAACAGGTACATGACAGCGTTGCATGTTGATAGGACCTGGGGGTTAGGGTAGGAGATATCAAATTTCTTCTTTGTCTATCTCTTCAATGATGCGATGCAATATCAAAAGACTGAAAAAGATTGAAAGTTTCCATATATACAGTTTAGGTTCCTATAATATTCAAATTTAAAAGATGAACTAAAATAAAATATATGGAAATAAGTTATTTATAACTGACAAATTATGACATGAAAATAAAAATATTATTCTCACTTTTGGCATTTTTATGCATTCTGTTTCTTAGATTTCACTATATATTACCACCACTAAGAATACTTGAGGGGGTTAAACCCCAGTAGTTAGAGAAACATAACTCAGAGAGATGCACTTAAGATTATTCATGAAACTTTGTACTTTTTAAGATAAAGAAGTTTTCAAAGTCTTAGAGGTGATGAAATGAAATTACACTGAAAATACAGTGATATGAGTATTTGTATCACAGGGGAAACCTGGAAGGAATTCATAAGAAACAGAAAGAAAAAAAAAAAGAAATGAATTTATGAAGTTTCTAGATGTACTTCCTAATTAAGATATATCCTTAACTAAAGTATAGTTTGCAGTTGTTCCTTCCTACAGTTTTTGATTCATTTACTTCTGGTTCATTTGCTTGTCATGAATTCCAGAGTCCCAGAGTCACTGCAAATGCATCACTGAATTGCTTTTTCCCACAGTAACCTCTTATCTCACAGCTTGAGGCACACATTTCTAGGCTGCAAGTTTATCTGGGATAACACCAAGCAACTCAGATAGTACAGCCTCAGAGGCAGCCAAAAAACTTCTGGCTTTTGTACAACAAACTTTTGTACAATTGNGGGAACAAAGATTCCCAGCACGTTTTGCCTGCCGTGGCAGAATCTGCAAGCTGCTCCCATGATCTGTCCCCTCTGCCCTGGCTTAAAGCAGGATGTTTCCGCCTCACCTGGTGGCTCTGGGTTGGCAGGTAGCTCACCTCCATGCCATTACTTAGGGACCCGGACTTCCTGTGTCTGCTGCTC
The DNA here is from genome assembly GCA_006410875.1 of Neotragus pygmaeus. Lineage (NCBI taxonomy): Eukaryota > Metazoa > Chordata > Mammalia > Artiodactyla > Bovidae > Neotragus > Neotragus pygmaeus. Next base: position 748,322 of record SJYV01010363.1, on the reverse strand, counting down.
TGGTTCCTTGTCAATATGTGCTTCGTTGGAGCTGAGCATCTGGGTTTCGGCCAGTAAGAGAATTGTCGCGGTTTGGTTTCCTCCAGAAGCTGCTTCTGAGGTGAGTTCAAGGTCAAGTTTCTGGCTTAGGAGGTGATCCCAGGAAAGAACAGATGTNATGTGCTTCGTTGGAGCTGAGCATCTGGGTTTCGGCCAGTAAGAGAATTGTCGCGGTTTGGTTTCCTCCAGAAGCTGCTTCTGAGGTGAGTTCAAGGTCAAGTTGCTGGCTTAGGAGGTGATCCCAGGAAAGAACAGATGTAGGGTGTGGGGAGTGGGACAGGAGAAGGAAGACAGTACAGGGACCCTAACTAGGAAAGTTGGGCTTCCCCCGGTGGCACAGTGACAGAGAATCCGCCTGCCAGTGCAGGGGATGCGGGTTCGATCCCTGAGTTGAAGATTCCCTAGAGAAGGAAATGGCAACCCACTCCAATATTCTTGCCTGGGAAATCCCCTGGACAGAGGAGCATGATGGGCTACAGTCCATGGTGTCGCAAAGAGGGGGACATGACTTAGCGATTGAGCATGCACACACAAATACAACCAGGAAAGTTACTGGTGGGCAGTCAGTCCCAGCGGGGGGTCTCTGGGAGACAGTTGCCCACAGGAGGGGCACAGCAAGCCATTGTCCACTGGCTCTGCATGCCTGGGGTTTGGTTGAGGATGTTGGCATGGGAGCGTTCATTTCTGGGCCTTTCCATCTTGCCCTGTGCGCTGACCAGGCATGCCTCAAGTGCCAAGAAAACCCCTCAGGCAGAGCCTGAGGGCTTGGCCATGAGCAATGTTAATACACCAAGTACAGCAAATGCTGAGGGGACATGGATGGGGCGGCACTGGGTCTGGTTCAGGTGTGGACAGGTCCTACCCATCCTCTGAATCGGCTGGCCAGAAATGGCACATAGCCCAGTCATATTCCAGGATGAGGACTTCGCCATGGGGGTTGCGGGGGAGGGAACACAGTTTCTGAGCCACAGGCTCTCGTAGGCCAGGGCAGAGGGGACAGATCATGGGAGCAGCTTGCAGATTCTGCCGCGGCAGGCAAAATCAGCTGACGACCACCCGAGCCTTTGTCCCCTCCTCCCACCTGTTTGCTTGTCCTGCTCTCAGCCAGTTGTCAGGAAATCCTGCTACAGCATCCAGGATCAGGATTTAGGGCACTGGTTCTCAGGTTGGCAGCCGTGGAAACTTAAGTCCATAGTGGTGAGGATGGATATGGATGAACTTTTGTTATCTTCTGCCCTCATCGGAATCCATCCATTAGCCCGTACGAAATTAGTCTAGGTCAGGAAGTTCTCTGCTGTTGATTGATCTTCGGTCAGCACTGAGAATGGAAACGAATTCTTGTGCTCATCAGAAGTGCCTCCTGGCGGTTTTTTTTGGAAAGAGGGATCTGTTATCACCCATGTGCTGTATGTGCTTGATGTCCTAGGTTGGGTTCCTTGAAGCAGAACCTGAGACCGGGAATCGAGGGCATGTGTTTTACTGGGGGAGGCTCTCAAGAGAAACCGGGAAGGAGGTGAGGGATCCAGGTACAACAGAGAGAAACCAGGTGAGGATGTGGGTGCAGCTGGAGTCTAGCCGCAGCCTGACCTCAGGAGCCACAGACGGAGTCTCACCTTGAGGCTGAGGGAGGCTGTTGGCTGTGGCTTATCCCTGGGAAGTGGCAGGGAGGCAAGACCACCGGGCTGTTAAGCAGCCAACACTCTTGGCATCCAGGGGTGGTTCACGTGGCGGTTTCCAAGGTGAGGGAGGGAAAGATCATAGGATTGGATTCTTAGCTGTGAAACCGATTGAGGTCCAATATTTATGTTTTGATAAGGGACCTCTTTTGGAGCTAAAGGAGTGAATCACTTATTGCAAATTATCTTGTGTTTGGGAGAGAAATAAAAAATACTTTTAAATGTATGCAGAGACAAGTCCTTCCCCCACACGTCTCTCATCTGCCAAGCCTCTCCTCTACCATCCATCATAATCAACCACTGTTAGCTTCTTGGGAAACTTCTGGAGTTTCTTTACTCCTATAGAAGCAAATACGAACATATGTGTCCTTGTTCTCTACCGTTGTTTTTTAAAATTAACATATAGCATCAGGCATACTCTTTGGAACCCTGCGTTTTTCTTTATTTTTTATTGAAGTATAGTTATATCACAGTGTTGTGTTAGTTTCTGGTGTACAGCAAAGTGACTTACTTACACATATACATATTCTTTTTCATATTCTTTTCCACTACAGTTTATTAAAAGATTGAATATAGTAACCTGTGCTATGTAATAGGACCTTGTTGATTTGTCATTTCACATATGTGCAGACATATCTGTAGGATAAATTCCCAGAAATGCAATTGTTAGGGCTAAGGATAGACCCTCCATAGCATTAATCAGTATGGCCCAATTCCCCAACACAGAAATATACCAATTTGATTAGCAGTCTCACAAACAAAGTGTGAGATTGCCCTCTCCCCACACCTTACTGACCTTGTTTTGCCATGGTTTGGGATTTGGACCAAGCTGATAGGGGACAAATAGTTTCTCAGTGTAATTTTGTTTTGTTGTTATTGTTCAGTCACTAAATCTTGTCCAACTATTTGCAGCCACATGGACTACAGCATGCCAGGCCTCCCTGTCCCTCACTGTCTCCTGGAGTTTGCCCAAGTTCAAGTCCACTGAGTCAGTGCTGCTATCTAACCGTCTCATCCTCTGCTGCCCCCTTTTCCTTTTGACTTCAATGTTTCTCACTATTAGGATCTTTTCCAATGAGTTGGTTCTTCCCAGCAGGTGGACGAAGTATCAGAGCTTCAGCATCAGTCCTTCCAATAAATATTCAGGGCTGATTTCCTTTAGGATCGACTGGTTTGATCTTGCTATCTAAGGGACTCTCAAGAGTCCAGCACTACAATTCGAAAGTATCACTTCTTCGGTGCTCAGCCTTCTTTATGGTGCAATTCTCACATGTTTTGTTTCACATTTTTCTTATTCTGTGTGAGAGAAAGAGGTTGCGTGCTTNTTGACTGGTTTGATCTCCTTGCAGTCCAAGGGACTCTCAAGAGTCTTCTCCAACACCACAATTTGAAAGCCTCAATTCTTTGGCTTTCAGCCTTCTTTATGGTCCAACTCTCACATCTATACATGACTACTGGAAAAACGATAGCTTTGACTATACAGACCATTGTTGCAAAGTCTGGTCTCCACCATAAAAGATTTTACAGTTTAATGGAGAAGATAGACCCTTCAACATACTATGACACTGAAGTGAGAAGATGTGTGAACATGTTGCTTTGGGAGCAGTGACACAGATTGTCTCAAAACTCTGTTAGAAATAAGAGCGACTGCTTCCAGAATGTGGAATGTTTGAGCAAGTAGAAGAAGCTGAAAAGGTAGGTAGGGGCAAGAGTAACTGTACCAAGGAGAGTAAACTTCATCCTGTGGACTGGTGGTTGGCAAACATGGACCTTGGGCCAAGTCCCCATCCTGCTATTTTTGTAGATAGTTTGGTTGTAATTCAGCCACACCCAGTTTATTCAATATTACCTGTGGCTGTTTTCATGTTATGATGTCAAAGTTTAGTTGAGACAGAGATTATATGGCCCCAAAAGCCTGGTTATTCACTACCTGATCCATTACGGTAAAAGTTTGCTGACCTCTGCCATACAGCAGCGATTTCCAACTTCTCCTGACACATCATGGTATACAAGGAAAATGGTAACATTTGAACAGTACATTGGGTTAAACAGAGATGCTACTCATGACCAGAAGCAACCAGTCTGGAACCCTGAGCTAGGCAGAGCCCTCTGTGAACAGTCTTATGCAGGCATGAGTGTTAGTGTTTTATCAGGCTAGGACCTATTACTAGTATGTGGGCTGAGGGGAAGAAAAACACCCTTTGTATTGAGAAGTCACTAGAGAATATTTTAAGCAAGAATGTACATATATAATGTTTAGCCAGGAAAGAAAATGCAATGAGAAATTCAAAAATAACTTCCTTAGGGAAATCAGAGGTTCAAGGGTTTATAGTTCTAACCAGCAAGTTGAAATCAATCAAGCAAAAAAAAAAAAAAGCACATATTTAATAACTTTCATCTGAAAAAATATTTTATTAGGTTCCAAAGGGAGACAAAGACACAGGCCTGACATCATCACGGAGCTTGAGTGTTAGCCCTGCTTGCCTCAGAGGACTGGAGAGAAGGGTGCCCCCTGTCTGCCTGCTTATTCCAGAGCTGAGGAGAGATAGAAACCACTTCTCGACAGCCTTTTGTGACTTGNGACAAAGACACAGGCCTGACATCATCACGGAGCTTGAGTGTTAGCCCTGCTTGCCTCAGAGGACTGGAGAGAAGGGTGCCTCCTGTCTGCCTGTTTATTCCAGAGCTGAGGAGAGATAGAAACCACTTCTCGACAGCCTTTTGTGACTTGATGCTCCTGACTGAAAGAGAACCCAGAACTTTGAGAAATGCCAGGAGCTGTCTTCTGTTCACAAACAACAAGCATATTCAGGGATGACTTCATCACTGCTCTGTAAGACTACCTGCTGACATTTGTGGCCCTGGTTTGTCCCATTACCAGAAATTCTGTCATTAGGAATTCTAAGTTGAAGAATCCCTTATGAAATTGTAAAGATTCCCAACCCCAGAAGTGGCTGAGATACTTTCATCTAAGAGCTTACTGAAGCTTCATTCACTCATGAAAGACGTATTGGGCACTTTCACTATTGCAGGTGTGCTAAACCCTGGAAGACAGATAAGTCAATGGCTGCAGCTTAGTTGAGAAATAACTAGATCAGGTTCTGTAGGAAGAAGATCCAGGGGTGTGTGTGTCTGTGTGTGCATATGAGGGCATGCGAATATATTAGGTGCATGCCGGGGAGATGGCAAGGTCTTTAGACAAGAGCCAGAAGCAGGAACAGAAAGCAGATATCCTAGAAACAACTTTCAGCCACTTCATACTTGTGCCTCAGGCTGTCTCTGTAAGATCATTTCTTTTTATAACACATTACAAGAAGCAACACCACCCATGCCTCCCCTGCCTGCATGAAGTATTTACATATTTTCATCAGTTTTGTTCTCAGATGCCCAATTACTAACATACCACTTTAAAAATCCACCCATTCTGACAGCAAGCCAGGAAAACAATAGACACAAGAGAAAGATTCTTATCAGAACCAACTGACACATGAAGCCCAAGTGTCATTTTGATCAATAGCTGCTGAGCAGCCTGGTGGTGCAATGGCCTTGGAGGTGCCACTCTGCATCCCTGTGATTTTCATCATTCCTCTCCATCTTAATAGCTGGTCCTTTCCTAGTTGTAGGATGATGAAAAGGAACTAGCCAAAAAACTGATTCCTCAACAGGCAATATTTCGGTAGCTTTTGAACAACCATTTCAGGGACTATGAAAAATGATGTCATGAATTCTAGAGTGCACTTTATACCCTAGGTCTTTTCAGTTTCATCCATTTGTAGTATCTGCATTGTCCTGAGACACATAAGATGCATTCTGATTCTCATCCCATTTCTTTACTGGGAGTAAATCTGGTGTCACAGTCTTCGCAATTGCGGACCATTAAGACTAGATTGTCTTCGAGATTATTTATCTAATAAATGGCTTACATCATACTCCAGCAATACAGCCAAGCCTTTATATAATTGCCTCATTACAAAGGGAGCAATTTAAAGTCTTTGCCAGCATAAGGGATCATTTGGTTCAATGACTAAATTTATTCTATTAACAAGGCATAGAGTGATGTTTAGAAATGTCATCTGGTGTTAAACCTTAGAAGATATGATTATATCTGATTAACTTGATGTGGTGCTTTGCCATACACTCAAAAGATAATAGAGAAGTGTCATATTATTTACCTTTTTCTTGCAGATTGCTCTTGAGATAATGCTACTCCCCAGAGCCAACTCACTAAACACTTGTTTCTCAGAACTTGCTTCTATAACATTCAAGCCAGTTTAATAAGCATTAGAGAATCTACTATAGCATGCACAAGGTATTAGGCGAGGTACTAGGAACCCAGCAATTTACAAAATGCTCCTACTTTCTACCCTCAAGAAGCTTGGCAGGAAAGAATGGGAAGTCGGTGGAATTGCTATCTACATGGGTGGCAAAATATTCTCCTTTTGTATCCCAACCCCTCAAATACTATCTTGGATTTTCCCAGTCCTCTCTACCCTCAACGTCTAACCTACATGGATACTGTGGTGGTTAATTTTATGGATCAACTTGGGTAATACATGGTGGCTGGCTGTTTGGTCAAATAGTAGTCTAGATGCTGCCTGTTGCTGTTCAGTCATTGTCATACCCAACTCTTTGTGACCCCATGGACTATGGCACATTAGGCTTCCCTGTCCTCCACTAATTCCTGGAGTTTGCTCACCTTCAGGTCCACTGAGTCAGTGATGCTATCTAACCATCTCATCTCTGCTGCTCTCTTCTCCTTTTGCCTTCAATCTTTCCCAGCATCAGGATCTTTTCCAATGAGTTGGGGGCTCTTCACATCAGACAGCCAAAGTATCAATGCCAGAAATAGTCCTTCCAATGAAAATGCAGGGTTGATTTCCTTTAGGATTGACTGGTTTGATCTCTGTGCAGTCCAAGGGATTCTCAAGAATCTTCTCCAGCACCACAATTCAAAAGCCTCAATTCTTAGGCACTCAGTCCTCTTTATGGTCCAACTCTCACATCCATACAGAACTACTGGAAAAAACCATAGCTCTGACTATACAGACCTTTGTCAGTAAAGTGGTATCTCTGCTTTTTAATACACTGTCTAGGTTTCTCATAGCTTTTCTTCCAAGGAGCAAGTGTCTTTTAATTTCATGACTGAACTTACTGTCCACAGTGATTTTGGAGCCCAAGAAAAGAAAATCTGTTACTGCATCCACTTTTCCCCCATCTATTTGGCATGAAGTGATAGGACTGGATGCCATGATCTGTTTTGAAGGTTGAAGTTTAAGCCAGCTTTTTCATTCTCCTCTTTCACCTTCATAAGAGGCTCTTTAGTTCCTCTTCACTTTCTGCCATTAGAAATGGTATCATTTGCATATCTGAGGTTGTTGATATTTCTCCCAGCAATCTTGATTCCAGCTTGTGATTGATCCAGCCTGGCATTTTGCATGATGTACTCTGCATATAATTTAAATAAGCCAGTTGAAAATATACAACAACCTTGTCATACTCCTTTCCCAATTTTGAACAAATTTGTTGTTCCATGTCTGGTTCTAACTTGTTTTTTGACCTGCATACAGGTTTCTCAGGAGACAGGTAAGGTGGGTGGTCTGGTACTCCCATTTTTCAAGAATTTGTGTGGATCACACAGTTTGTTGTGATCCACACAGTCAAAGGCTTTAATGTAGTCAATGAAGCACAAGTAGATGTTTCTCTGAAACTCCCTTACTTTCTCCATGATTCAATGAATGTTGGCAATTTGATCTCTGGTTCCTCTGCAGTACATGAACCAAAGTTCCCAGTTCATGTACTGCTGAAGCCTAATGACATAGTCAAGTAGGAGACAGCAAGATTGAACATCAACATCTTAGGAATCAGTGAACTAAAATAGATGGGAATAGGTGAATTTAAATCAAATGACCATTATATCTACAATTGTGGGCAAGAATTCCTTAGAAGAAATGGAATAGACACCACTATGAAAGTATTTTTAACAGGTGATGAGCATTTAAATTAATATACTTTGAGTAAATCAGGTAGGCATAACACAGGTGGGCATCATGCAATAAGCTGAAGACCTAAGAGAAAAGACTGAGGTCTCCTGATAAGGAAGGAAGTCTACCTTTAGACCCCCCTACCGTCTCAAGATTGCAGAGAAACCTTCTGTTGTTCTCTAATCTGCTAGGCTACTCTGCAAATTTCAGACTTACCATACCCTACAGTCAATAACACTCTTTAAANGGTCTCCTGATAAGGAAGGAAGTCTACCTTTAGACCCCCCTACCGTCTCAAGATTGCAGAGAAACCTTCTGTTGTTCTCTAATCTGCTAGGCTACTCTGCAAATTTCAGACTTACCATACCCTACAGTCAATAACACTCTTTAAAATAAATCTGTCTGTCTCTTTCTCTGTATGTCTTTGTCTTTCTCTCTTCATATATACGTATGGTCTTGTTTCTCTAGAAAACCCTGAATAATATATCCATGGGCACTGTCTTCTTTGGCTTTGCATTTGCTTTGGTCAACAGGACGCATAGACAAGGAGATTAGAGGGAAAGGAGAGAGTGAGGTATTTCTTGGCTCCCTTCCTGTAGGGCCCTTGGTTAGCAATGACTAACCAAGTTAGACAGTTAGGGTTGTGGCACCTGCCCAGTGGTTCTTTCCTATTTTAATGTTCTACGTCTATCTTTTTCTGAGTTATGACAACAGACCTCTCATCTCACTTCTTGAGGCCTAGGTGCAGCTATAATTTATTATCATTGTTTACTTGGGATATTCACCACACCTTTTCAGGTGTCCACCAATCCCATTTATACCTATGTAAATAGTTATNGTCTATCTTTTTCTGAGTTATGACAACAGACCTCTCATCTCACTTCTTGAGGCCTAGGTGCAGCTATAATTTATTATCATTGTTTACTTGGGATATTCACCACACCTTTTCAGGTGTCCACCAATCCCATTTATACCTATGTAAATAGTTATTTCCCCTAAATGTGTACATTTGAATGTGCCAGTTATTTCCTGTTGAGACTGTGACTCTGATTCACAAATATTCAACAAAATCTCTTCTCATACTTTAATAAAAAATAGTTATGTAATATAGAGTATATTAGGATCCAATGAATGGATCATTATTTCACAGTGTCTATTAATTTTTTATAGGTAAATTCTCTTCAGTGTCAGCCTATTTACAAGCAAAGGATTTTGCTCAAAATGTTTTAAAACAAGAAGGAAATTGATTAATTGTCCAGTTCAACAGTGATCCAGCACAATTTTCACACTGAGGAAATTAAAAATGGAACGCTGAAAAGACCACATAGAATTACATAGTTGCCATTGGGACTGATTCTAAAAACCATGTTAAACTTTAAATTGTTAAGGAAATTTTTAAGTCTTAAAATCTATGATTTCAAAAATATCTCAGATGACAAGATTTGTGCTAAACAGACTGCAGCAGAACTGCTATAAAATCATTCTACAGATAAAAGGCGATCTCACTGGTGAAGTCCTGCTCACTGGGTGAGCAGATAGTGTGTTTTATTCTCAGTTTCTTCCAGTTACAAGCTTTTTCATCCCAAAGTACTGACAGTACACCCTCTTAGCCTAAGTATATTTTTGCATGAAGAACTAAAACTGCTCAAAGCTTCTCCCATCATGATAAAGTACAATTAACAGATAATGTCACAGATGCCTTGGATGGTGATCAAGGTTTGGTGAATTATTAATAATAAAATTGTGCAACTAGTTTCCATCTTTTCTTATTTCAAATCTTGTTTGTCAATATTTGAGGTCATATTAATATTTATAATTTCTGGTAAATTGGATAAGCCTATCTGTCATGGACTGAATATTTGTGTCCCTCCCCTGAAATTCATATGTTGAAACCCTAATTCCAAATGTGATGGTATTAGGAAGTGGGGCTTTTGGGAAGTTATTAGGGTGGTGAGGATGGAGTCCTCATGAATGGTATTAGTGTCTTACAAGGGGCAGAAGAGACCAGAGTTCTCCCCTTCTTCAGGGTGAGGACAGAGTTGAGAACCAGGAAGGAGAGCCTCATCAGACACCAAATCTCTTAGTGCCTTGATCTTGGGCTTCCCAACCACCAGATCTGTGAGAAATCAATGTTTGTTATTAAACCACCTAATCTATGGTATTTTTGTCATAGTATCTTGACTGAACTGAGACACCTATCTAAAGTAAGCATTATTTCTGAATATGGATTTTAATGTAGCTATAATACTTCACACCTGGGCAATTCTTTCTTATTAACATTTTCAGAAATTTGGAGTAGACGTATATGAAACTAAATCACATATAGTTGAGAACTCAAAGTAGACTTTTTTGAAGGTCTATAAAATATTTGTCCAAAGAAACACAGCAGCTATCCTTACTCAATTATCATAACCACTGAACAGCTGGCGGGCCTCCTTGGCACACTCCTACCTGTCTTACCTGGATCAAAACCACTGAAGCTGAAGCTGCGGTACTTACTTCACTTGCTAATCCCTGAACCAGGTGGCCCTCCCTCACTGTGAAAAAGAGATCTTTTTCTGGCTTCCCACAGGCTCAAGGGGAAAAGAGTTCATTTAGATTTAGATAAGGCTGAGAATCCATCTGAGCCCCAAAGCCACAGGAGGCTCTCCCCAGCTGAGGGCTCAGGCACCTACATCTCTGCCTTGGAGAAAAGAGGCCATGGCTCCAGCTGAGCGGGGAATATTGCTCCTCTTCATCCCTCCCTCCTCCAGGGCCTTGTCATGCCTGCCACACACTTTTTCAATATAGATTAAACACTTGTAATTCCATTTTTAGTTAAACTGTATTTTGTCAGCTCCCAGGTGTTTCCTCCCAGACACCAGTGTAGAGATGAACTTGTGATTTATTTTCTGAGTTCTGCACAGGATAACAGGAAAAAAGAGCTCAGTGTGTTGAGGGGTTTGGGGGGGAGAAATGCGCGATCATTTAATATAAAGGAAATGGTCCCTGGCCTTTGCTTCATTATCCTAAGGCTGCACAAAAATCCACCTCACAGGAATCTGATACCTGCATTGTGTGAAGCCCAACACATGTTCCAAAGGGTCAAGAACCATACCCTTGCAGTTCAGGTGCTCTAAACAGGTAGGAAGAAAGAAAAAAAATGAAATAAAGAAAGGGAAAAAAAGGGAAGGAAGGAGAGAAAAGTGGAGGAAAGAAGGAATCAAAGAGGAATAAGAAGGGGTTCACATTTTCATGCAGTTCATTTATCTGACATTTGTCAACCTTATTGAGCACTGTGATAGGACCAAGCCAACTAGCTGCCACCTCTCCACCTTATTGGAAGGGAAGGAAGCTAGTACACCCTGCATGCTTGCTGGGACTGGGGGCCTCTCATATTCTGTGATAAAAATAAGAGTTTACATTTATTCAACTCTATGTCACGCATTTTGGGGACACAATTTATGTACTTTGTTTTAATGTTTACAACCTTAAACAGGTACTGTTATTATCCCTGTTTAAAAAGAGGAAAATGGATGATGCCCTAGGACTTAACTAAGTGCCAGAACAAAATTTCGAACAGAGGACACTACAAAGTTAATCAGCTTTATGTTTAAAAACTTCTGACTGCCTTAAAAATGTTTTAGTCCTGTTTTAAAACAGAAATAAACAAGAAAACAGAGTATGGACCTAAGTTATCTAACTCATCGAAAATCAAGCTTCCATTGAGTGGGAACAGGATCTGAACCCAGTTCTATATGATGCCCAAAGCCTACATTCCATCTGTGGCACCATCTCAAATTCTTGATTTCTGACTGAAATCCCTGTGTTTATCATCTAAAAAGTGCTGGGTGATGGAAATTTTGAATTGCAATGTTCTCATCCCACCCCTTCTGCCCTTTCCCATATACAAGTCTTCTAAGAAGTTGAATTTGAAGTTCACCTACAAGGTGTCCTCATTGCCACAACTCACCTTGCCTGTATTCTGGCTCTCAGCCTCAAGACCATGAAGTCCAGGATCCAAGAAAAGAGGGTTCCAACAGTCATTCAGCAGTTTTGTCCTACAGTAGATCCAGACATGCAGCACTCCTGACATTCCTCAAGCATCCATTCCACAAACATTTATTGATTATCCCAGTATGAACTACGATAAGTCTTAAAGCTACAGAAGTGTGTGCAGTGCAGTGAGAACTTCTGCCCCCAAGAAAAGACAATCTCCAGTATAGAAACAGACATACTAACCAAATATTTACAAATAAATAAATTCCCAGGGGCTTTAAGTCAAGTCTAGATTCTATAAATTAGATCTAAATGGAAGTAGACCAAGAAAAGGACAGTAGATGTCCTAGAGGTCTCAGAGAAGTTCCTTCAAGACAGGAAGTTGCCTATCTTGAAGGAAAAGAAATAGTTTACCAGATCTAAAAGCAAAAGTCTTGGGCAGGGACCCTTCGCATGTGCAAAGGCAGAAGTAAGGAACATATGAAATTCTAGAAAGGACCATAGTTCCATGATGGGAGTGGGAGGTAGGGAGACTGGCAGGATCATGTTCTGTAAACACTTCTTGACTGTATTTTATAGGTCACAGAGTCAATACACAACCTAAATTCCTAGTTGCAGCTTGAGGGTACTGAATCCATCACTAGCTCTGCTTGGGGGCAGGAGGTATGTTCTAGGAAGTGGGATGTTCCACTGATGCATCCGCATCATCTCCCTTAGATCTGGGGGGTGAGAACAAACTAGACTTTCCAGGGCCTCTTGTCCCTCTGAGATGCTAGAGTCTCCCAGCCAAAGTGCTGACTGGCCATCACAGCTTCCCTGGCTCAGCTCTCCTCTCTCCCTTCCTCCTGGCAACACTTTGAATCTAAAATAAAATCAGCTTCCGCCCATAGTGAGTAATTACAATAATAATGGTATTTCTAAGAGCTTTTCGTCTCCCTCCCCCTTTCTGTCCTGTGGCAGCCCCAGGGGATGGATAAACTCAGTGAATTTTGCATGATGTGAAAACCAAATCATTTACCCAAAAGCTGCCTAACGAGGTTACTTTGGAAAGGAACACTACTCATAAAACAGAAATCAAAATGCCAAAAGGAAGAGGAAGAAATTTTTCAATAGTTGAATTCCTGACACCCACAGGCAAAAGAAATACAGAAGGACAAGTGATACTTAAAAGTAATCAAAATCTGATGTTATTTTAAGGCAGATCATCTCACAGGTGAGAATATAAATAAGAATAATTCTTTACATCTCCAGAGCAGCATAGCTCTTAGCTTTTCCAAAAATGCTTTCACAAATACCATACCAGTTGAGGCACAACTGTTTTGTAGAGAATTCATACTCGGAGAAACTGGGGGTCAAGTGTTTAGAGAATTACCCAAGGTCATGAGACCCACAGTGGTAAAGCCCACATGGAACACACGCCTTCTGCCTCATGGTCAGCATTCTTGTGATAAGCAGAATTTTCCCCTGGAAGAAGCGTTTATTATTCCACAGACATAGGATAGTACTGACTGTGTGCCAGTCAATATTCTAAGTGTTTAGAAATATTGACATATTTAACGCTGATAACAATCCTTGAGGCCTGGAGAGAGTTAGTAACTTGTCTAAGTTGTCACAGCAGAGCCAGGACTTGAACTCCTGTGGTCAGATTTCAGAAGCAGAGCTCATAGCCACTAGGTTTTGCTGCTACTCTGAGTTCATATTCATAATTTTCAAAGAAAAATGTTTCATCTTTAATCTGTTATTTACTTACTTTCTAAAGACTGACCTTTTAGAGGTTCACTCTTGAAAGTTCTTCAAAGTCAGTCCATTTTAATGTCTTAGACCACAGGATCCTCAAAGCCCTATCATGGGATCTTTGAAGATAAAACTACCTTTATAATAATACCAGAACATTATTTCCCTTTCATTTTCATTCTGTAGACAAGTGTACAGTGAAGGTTTCCAGAGGTTACTTAATGTATGACATTTCAGTAAGCTGCATACAGAAACAGATAGGATAATGTAGCTTTCATTTATTAAACCAGACATTAAAGTCATTGGCAAAAATGTAAAACAACTCCACTCTTCTCACTAATTGTCTTTCTTTGGAAAAGCAATGATTTTTTTTTTCATTAAAAATATGTAAATATGTAATGGATTTATTGTTGCTTTTCAAATAAGTTTATTTAAATTTTTCATTTTTAATTTCCAGTAATGTAAATATCAAAAGATAACTCACATGTGGTCTTCAATGATTGAAAAAGTATAAATGGCTCCTGAGATCAAAATGTGAGAACTCATCATTCAGTGCAGTCAAGCACCTCAGGGAATCTAACATGTCCATTGTGTTCCTGTTTGAGATTCTTCCCAGAGCTTTAGCCCTTCTGATCCAACAAGTGTGAACTAATTGCTCTGTCTCTCTGATACCCAGTAGGGTAACGTGGGGACTTTCTCTAATCCAGTCGTTCAGTCATGTCTGACTTACTGTGATCCCACGGATTATAGTCCACCAGCCTCCTCTGTCCCTGAAGTTTTTCAGGCAAGAATACTGGAGTGGGTAACCATTTCCTTCTCCAGGAGATCTTCCCAGTCCAGGGATCAAACCTGCATCTCTGGCATCTCCTCCATTGGCAGGCAGGTTCTTTACCACTGTGCCATGTGGGAAGCCCTCCTCTTTGCTTTAATAATTAATTCCTTTTTCTTCCTCCTGTGTTGAATGATCTGTTTCATGGATAATATATCTTCCTCTTTGCTGAGTAGTTGTTCCATTAGCTGGAGAGGAAGAGCTGTTTGAGATGTAAAAAATTTTGAGAACTTGCCCATATAAAAATGAATTTATGTTTTACATTAGTTTTTTCTTGATATAAAATTCTAAATCAAAATTTTCCTTTGGTTTTTTTAAAGTCATTGTTCCATTATCTTCTACCTTCAATGCATTGTTGAAAATCTAGTGTTAATCTGATGCTCAGTCCTTTTTGGGATACCTAGTTTCTCTCTTCCTTAGCTGTATTCAGATACTGTATGATGGCAGAAGTCTTTTCTTATTCACTGTGCTGGGCACACAATGGATCCTTTCAATGTGAAATCATATTCTGTATTACTTCTTTGACAATTACCCCACACACACAACTATCACTTTATTTATGATTTATTTTTGAAATTTCTACTAATCAAATATCATGCCTTCTTGATTGCTCTTATAAATTCTTCTTTCCCTAATTTCCATTTTAGCCCTATGGACTAATTTTTGCATTCCATTCTTCTACAGATCTCTTTGAAATTTTTACCACCATGTTTTTACTTTCTAAAAGTTCTTTCTTATTTTCATTACTTTTTTTTTTTACAGTATTCTATTCTCAATTAATGGAAACAATATGTTATCTGAGAATGATCAATTATAGGTTTTTAGACGACAGTAGTTTCCTGGGTTTTTTCCTATTTATTCTTCTAAAATTTCTTTTTGTTTATTTTAGTTTATTTCATGATGGAAGCTTTTCTCAAATGTCCAGTACACTTAGTTTTTCACTCATATTTAAGAATGGGGTACTACAGATTTAACAACTGCTTTTCTGTGTGGTGAGAAGGAATGACGTGCTTTTGCAAGGGTGCCACCAAAGTATACATATCTATTGGTCTTTTAGCAAATAAAGAGAAGCTGGAGGTCACAAACTTGGTAGGCAGTACTCTGGGAACAGGGTGGAAGAAGATGATGCAGCAGAGCACTTATGTCTCTATTGCAAACTTCATTTAATCCTTTGTTTTTTTAGCAGTTGACTCCTGCTTTTCAGTTTTCCAGGTGCTATATACTGTTATATTGAGTTTGGAGTCTTATTTCCTTCTTTGTTTTTGTTTGTTTGGATCTGGTTTTGTTTCATTTTTTAGATAAAATACACAGCTAGTCTTGTAATCCAACTGTAAAAAGTTTAAAGTTGTACCAGTTTAATGCACAGAAGTTGTAGAGATGGGAATATGGTTGAATGACAAACCCATTGATCTTGTACCTGAATGATGCTGTCATGAAACTGTGGCGACATGGAGTCAAACTGCTAATAATAAGAAAAATATTTTTTTGGAAAATGGTACTTACTGTTTTTCACTATAATAAATGCCACAGAGGAGGAGGTGGATGATATAAATATGAAAGCTTTCTGATGGCACCAGTGTAAGGTTTGTGCCGCGGCCGTAAAAGAGGAAGCACGGACCCGGCTGGCAGGTTGACAAGCTTTATTGGGCAGTCGCTCTCGGGCAGAACTCCTAGCTACGCGCAAGCGGGAGTCTGCAAAGAAGGGCCGGCCGATCAAGGGTTTTATAGCATGGGGCAGCTTGTTCCCGGGGTCTTTCCCTAAAAAGCCAATCGCCAGGGGTTGCTGCGGGGATTGGGCTGATTAAAGTTGTGTGTCCATGTCTGATTGGCTGCTCCAATTGATGCGATGGTTGATGTCGGGGCAGTTGTCTCAGGAGCTGGCCCCCCTCCTTGTCAACTGGCGAGGATCCTCCGTTTGGGGGTGCCTCGGAGTGGACTTTCCAGCAGGGTGCTTATCAGGGTAGGCCAGAAAGTTGTTTACCAGCCTCTCTGGCTGAGTCAGGCTGAGTCAGCGGTTGGGCAATTTCTGCCCTCTTCCCTTCAGACCCCTGCCCCTAGACCTTTCAACCAGTTTAAATGGATGAGAAACATAGTAGTCACAAGGGATCTTCCCAACAAAACTTACTACAATCCAGCAACTGAACTGTGGTCTTTGGCTCTATTTAATAATGTAATTATTTCCTCACTAAGGTGAAAGTGACCCACTCCAGTGTTCTTGCCTGGAGAATCCCAGGGATGATGGAGCCCAATGGGCTGCTGTCTGTGGGGTCGCACAGAGTCGGACATGACTGAAGCGACTTAGCAGCAGCAGCAAGGTGAAAGTGATGCCGTCCAACCGTCTAATCCTCTGTCATCCCCTTCTCCTCCTGCCCCCAATCCCTCCCAGCATCAGAGTCTTTTCCAAAAAGTCAGATCTTCGCATGAGGTGGCCAAAGTACTGGAGTTTCAGCTTTAACATCATTCCTTCCAAAGAAATCCCAGGGCTGATCGCCTTCAGAATGGACTGGTTGGATCTCCTTGCATTCCAAGGGACTCTCAAGAGTCTTCTCCAACACCACAGCTCAAAAGCATCAATTCTTCNGCTTTAACATCATTCCTTCCAAAGAAATCCCAGGGCTGATCGCCTTCAGAATGGACTGGTTGGATCTCCTTGCATTCCAAGGGACTCTCAAGAGTCTTCTCCAACACCACAGCTCAAAAGCATCAATTCTTCAGCACTCAGCTTTCTTCACAGCTTAACTCTCACATCCATACATGACCACTGGAAAAACAGTAGCCTTGACTAGACGTACCTTTCTTGACAAAGTAATGTCTCTGCTTTTCAATATGCTGTCTAGGTTGGTCATAATTTTCCTTCCAAGGAATAAGCATCTTTTAATTTCATGGCTACAATCACCATCTGCAGTGATTTTGGAGCTCAGAAAAATAAAGTCAGCCACTGTTTCACTGTTTCCCCATCTATTTGCCATGAAATGATGGGAACAAATGCCATGATCTTAGTTTTCTGAATGTTGAGCTTTAAGCCAACTTTTTCACTCTCCTCTTTCACTTTCATTAAGAGGTTGTTTAGTTCTTCTTCACTTTCTGCCCCAGGGGTGATGTCATCTGCATATCTGACATTTCTCCCAGCAATCTTGATTCTAGCTTGTGCTTCCTCCAGACCAGTATTTCTCATGATGTACTCTGCATATAAGTTAAATAAGCAGGGTGACAATATATGGCCTGGATGTACTCCTTTTCCTATTTGGAACCAGACCGTTGTTCCATGTCCATTTCTAACTGTTGCTTCCTGACCTGCATATAGGTTTCTCAAGAGGCAGATCAGGTGGTCTGGTAGTCCCATCTCTTTCAGAATTTTCCACAGTTTATTGTGATCCACACAGTCAAAGGCTTTGACATAGTCAATAAAGCAGAAATAGCTGTCTTTCTGAAACTCTTTTGCTTTTTCGATGATCCATCGGATGTTGGCAATTTGATCTCTGGTTCCTCTGCCTTTTCTAAAACCAGCTTGAACATCTGGAAGTTCCTGGTTCACGTATTGCTGAAGCCTGGCTTGGAGAATTTTAAGCATTACTTTACTCAATGGACATAAGTTTGGGTGAACTCCGGGAGATGATGATGGACAGGGAGGCCTGGTGTGCTGCAGTTCATGGGGTCGCAAAGAGTCAGACACGTCTGAGTGACTGATCTGAACTGAAGGTTAAAGTACCCAGTTGAGAAGTGGGAGAAAAATAAA
This sequence comes from Neotragus pygmaeus, assembly GCA_006410875.1. NCBI lineage: Eukaryota > Metazoa > Chordata > Mammalia > Artiodactyla > Bovidae > Neotragus > Neotragus pygmaeus. Next base: position 730,349 of record SJYV01010363.1, on the reverse strand, counting down.
AATAGAGAGGTACAATGAAATATTAATTTTTCCTCTGAATACTGACTTTATGGTGAATTTTTTTAATTTTGTGTTTTGTATTTTGTGGGGTTTTTTTTTTTTTTTTGGTCATGCCACATGGCTTGTGGAAACTTAGTTCCCTGGTCAGGAATCAAACCTGGGCCCATGGCAATTAAAGTGCTGAGTCTTAACCACTGGACCACCAGGAAATTCCCTTTAAAATGGTTTTATTGCACTAATTAGATTAGATTTAGATTACACTGAGTGTACAATTCAATGAACTTTTCATGCTTGTATACCTTTGGAACCAATATCTTGTTAAGACAGAAATTTGAAAAAAAAAAAAAAAAAGAAAGAAAACAAAAAAGACAGAAAATATTTCCAGAATTCCAGAAATTTGTCATGTGCTCTTTTCTAGTCAAATCTTCATTCAGGGGTAATTACTGTACTGATTTCTAAATCTATAGCTTGGCTTGGCTTATTCGTGGACTTCATGAGAATGTAATCACAATTTGTACTCTTTTGTTTCTGGCTTCTTTCATTTATGAAGTTGATCTATGTTATTGTGTGTATCTGGACTTTCCTCTTCTTGTTGTTGTTGTTTTCTTTCTTTCTATTTAATGTTCCATTATATGAATATTCCACAATTTATGTCCATTCCTATTGATGGAGAATTTTCTTACTGTTTCCAGTGAGGTTATTATGAATAAAGCTGCTATAAATACTGTTGCACATGTGTTTTTGTGGGCACATGCATTCATTCTCTTGAGCATATCTATAATTGTAGCATTGCTGAGTCATGGGTTAGGTATATGTTAATTTTGGTAGATACTGCCAAACTGTATTCCAAATATAATTGAGGTTGTTCACTCTCGTCGGCAATACGAGAAAGTTTCAGTCACTCCACATCTTCTCTAATAGCTGTTCAAATATATGTATTTATTCATACGTTCCAAAATTATCCTATCAGTTGATTTCATTCCATCAGATTTAAATTAAGACCAATTCACTGAAATGTCCTGATTGCAATGATTAGCTTAGGATGAGTTTGCCATAACAGTACCTACCATCTACTCTCTAATAGCTGAGTTGCATACAACGCTTCCTATTAATGAATGACTTTTGGGACTTTTTTAGTCTGGCACTTTCTACACCCTATGTTACTGTTAATTCCCTGAACTGTCCTTCAACACTTACATTTTATGTTTTTCATAGAAGAACATTTTCAGACTAAATCACAATCATCAAATATAAATTACTGTTTCTCAACAAGCAGCTTCTTATTTCTTGGTCACCAAGCCGATTTTTTAAATTGATTCAATTACTCGAAAGCATATGGAAGAAACTGTGATATATCTACCAAATGAGAAAATATAGATCAGGTACGAAGAGTCCTATAACAGTCAATAGACTTTATTTTAATGCCTAAGGGGAATTATTCCTATAAGAACAATTCTGCTGAGTGAAGATCTTTTCTATTATCTGGAGATTATTCCATGTTTCAATCAACTTCTTTCCATTGCTCCTCTTTCCCACTTTACATATAAAACTGCAAACTTGAATTTAATTCCAATAAATTGATTCTTAATTTCTTATTCAGATTGAATGAGCTCATGAAGAGGAGCAGCTACTTGGTTTAACCTAAAAATTTAACACATGATTTAGAAAATTCTGTTCCAGGTGAGTTGCTCTTTTTAAAATGTATATTGTATTAACATGTTTAACATGTCCAAAAATGGTACCATAAGTCATTCTTGAACCTTTATGAATAACTATAAATAATAAAAGGAAAATCTTGTGGCAGTATCAAAGGGTCACAAGAAATGGGCTTGCTTGTGTATTTTCAAGAAGTCAACTAACTCAAAAATTATGTAACTAGGTTCAGTTTGTGATCCTAGCTTTTAAGTTTGGCAATTTGATTTTGTCAGCACACAGAGAATAAATTTATCTCTTATGTCTAATTCATTCTAAATCAAACTCACATAAGACTTGTCCAACAACCAGAATTACAATTTATGAATTAAAAATGAGAAGTGTAATGGTTTTAGTGCTTAGAACACATCAGCATTTTCATTGCATTTTCCCCCAGTAGACACAGAAGATAATAATGAAGCTGTCTCATGAGCAAGGGAGTTATAGCTAAATGTTTCCATAGCATCAGACTCTGTAAATTCAATGTCTGGATTTCCACCTAGAAAATAGTGAAGGATACTTTGTCCAGGGCACCCCTTGCTATAGTTGTGCAAATTTTAAAGATCCACTCTACTTAGTGTAAGCAGCAAAACGATTTATTAAAGAGCATTAATCAGTTTATGGAATCTTTAAAGGGCCAGAGACTTGGAGTCTATCAGCCGGGGCAACAGCAAATCACACGCGAAAGAGTCCTGATGACATCACGCCTTCAGACCACACAGCACAGATACTGCTGTGGGCATGGGAATCTTACCTACTGATTCCTGAGAAAAAAAAGCAACTCCACTGCTTTTCGCACCAGAAAATGAAACCTACTTTGAGCACCTGCTTCCTCATGTTACTTTCTTCTGATGCAAGCTTTCACTAAGATGCATTTAATTGGTGAAGCCAAGGTCACATGACTGCTGTAAAGAAAACTGAGAGAGTAAACTGTGGCTTATCCCTTGGAAGATGAAAATCAGGATGTGGGAAGTTCCCAAAGATCAGCAGGTTTTCAGTAGAAGTTCCTACCGCTGTTGCTGCTAAGTTGCTTCAGTCGTGTCCGACTCTGTGCCACCCCATAGATGGCAGCCCACCAGGCTCCTCCGTCTCTGGGATTCTCTAGGCAAGAACACTGGAGTGGGATGTCATTTCCTTCTCCAATGCGTGAAAGTGAAGATGCTCAGTAGTGTCCGACTCTTGGCGACCCCATGGACCGCAGCCTACGAGGCTCCTCCGTCCATGGGTTTTTCCAGGCAAGAGTATTGGAGTGGGTTGCCATTGCCTTCTCTGTCAGTAGAAGTTAAGTTAGTTAACATGACAAGCACCTCTAGAGGACATTGCCAAAGTTTGGTTAGTTCTGTAACGCTTTCCCCTGATGTCCAGAAATTTGCTCTTTCCATCAGGGAAGTGGTTATGAATATGGCTATATAAAATATAAATTTTAACGAATTTTGTATTTAAGATTGGTGCACTTTATATATGTTACAGCTCAATTTTAGAATGACAAATGATAAGCAAGGACAAGATATGCTTTCATATTTAAGGACTGGACGTCATTTCACCATTATTCTTCATTAATTTATTCCCTAAGTATTTAATTTGTTTCCATATTTTTCTAATTATACAAGCAACGTAAGCCCTGGTACACATTTGGGTGCATGGCTTATTCCATGGGAGACATTACTAGAAGTGAAATCACTTGTGAGACATGATGAAAGATTTTTAATGTCTTAGTGCATATTGCTGAATTATCAGAAAAGTTGCACAACTGTACCTGCTACTATCAATATCTGGGTGTATTTTTTTGTTCCCCTCAGCAGTTTTATTAGTTCCACTTGGCCTATCTTTATAATATTAATTAACAAAAAATTTTTCTTGTTTTAATCTGTACTTCTTTGATAACCAGTGCTGTAAACATCTTTGAATTAATATGAAATCATTTTCTTTACCTTCAATACATGCTATCCAGAGAGCAAAGTACAGTCACACTTATGTCATTTATTCTATTCTCATAAAATGGTTTATATAAATCTTGATAAGACAAAGAAAGGGATAATGCAATCTGTTCTTTAGGCCTCATTGTATCATAAAAATGTGCAAATCTGTGCAATTTTATATCGCTGTTAGTGAACTGATGGAACCTATTTCCAATGCCTCAAAAAACAAAACAAAACAAAATAATAAATAGAAAGTTGTGTTTGATGACATCATTGTCTTTTTTGGTCTTTAAAGAGGGAAGCAGATCCCTCTGGAGGAGAAACTGTGACCACAGTCTCACATGAGATAGAAGAATAAAGCCCCAGATTTCCTTAAACATTTAATAGAATTTCAAGAAAAAGTTACCATCAACAGAGTGCTGTGAAATCGAGTCAAGTGATATTTTATTTTAACTTAATGTTGTATTGGGGAGAAAATCAAATAACTTTGTTGAATTACCCTCCAAACTAATGTCTGTCTCAGAGTTCTTAGCCTTTGATCTAATCTTCTGTTAAAAAAAAAAAAAAAAGAATTAATTCGGGGCTTGGAAAGAAAAACAGACACTTTTTGCTATTTGAACAAAAATAAAAATTCCTGAAGCTTCTGTTCTCATCTGTAACTTTACTTTCATTTGTCAAGTTCAAAAAAAGTTATACAAATTTAAATTGTATAACATTAATTATAACATTAATCGAGACAGATTTTTCACCTTTAGAATAATGAATCTTTTGATCTAGCTAGAAAGCCAGTCTTCTCTCATATCTTAAGTTTTTGTACTTTTCTTCATATGAGACATACACATCTCTTTTTTCATTGCTTCATAATTAGTTAATGGGATTGGGGTTGTAGTGCAAATGGATTTTTTCCCCATTATTTGCTTATCAGTTATTGCTACTATAGAGAAGTACTGACTTTTGCGCATTTCTTCTGAATCAGATGCTCTTTGAACTTCCACTAATTTAAAATCTTTCAATTGATTCACTTGGATTTTCCAAGACAATTTTAGATGTATTGACATTGAAGCCAAGTGATTCTACTGCAACAAGGTGACTTTGCCTCACCCAGTTCTGAGCCTTTCATCCTCATTTTTATAATAGTCTCATTTCAAAGTAGATTGGCCCCACCCACAATGAATACACATGTGCATGTACACACACACACACACACACACACACACAAATCTTGCCCAAACAATACCTAAGAGATTTATAACAGTACCAGGAATAGTCTTTATTCCCATGGGGCCAGCTTTAGGTAAAACTTGACCCAGTAGCCCTGACACTGTCACCAAGGGCCTAGGTTCTCTGTCTCCCAGCTCTGCATAGTGTCTGTGTTACACCACCCTGAGACACCCATTCCATCTTCTAGGAGATCCAAGATTTCTTCCTGTGGAAGCCAAAGCCTAAAGTAAATTAAAGCAAATTAAAACTTAAAAACAAATAAATACCAATAATAAAAGACACGAGTTTGGGAACTTACTTTCTTACATTTTCCAAAGAAGAATGACAGAGAAGGAGTTAATTTTTTTCTTCTAGAAACTTCCCCTTCATGTCTCCCTCAGCAAACATCTCACTTCTAATTCAGTCCACAGGTGTGACATAAATGTCCCTGATTCAGTCACTCTACTGAGACACACTGATAGATTCAAGACAGTCAAGACCCACCCCTGGAGACAGCGATGAGGTCAAAACCATACCCATGATGACTGAGACAGCCAGTCGTAGCCAAAGAAAGTGAGGAACAAGGGTGAACGTTGGGCCGCAAAGAACAGATATTCAGCACAGATAGTAGGTGCTAGCTACAAGCTTTTTCATCCCCGTACCCCACGAAGCTATGCTTATCCAGTCCATGCTTGTCTTAAGGCTGCGTCCCTTGCAAGAACTGAAGTCCTCAAATCAGTGCTCACCCAGCATGAATCAATCAGTACTATGATTTCAACCTGAACAGAACCGTAGTACGAGGGTGTGTTTATGGTCTCCCAGTTCCTGTCTCCCCTTTTCTGAGGAAGTGAAGGAAGAAAGCTTTATGACCAGAGGGTTTTTGGATTCACTGTCCACTAAAGCCTCAGACTGAAGCACTATTCCTGGTTTGCCACAGTTCCCAAAGAGTCCGGAAGGGAGAGGACGAGTAGCTCAAAGGAAAGCCACCACCCACCACTGGAAAGCCGATTCACATTCTCCCTGCTGTTCCCCGTGGGAATACTGCTTGTTGTAAAGAATAAATTTTCTTTTAAGTAAGACTGTGGTCTTGCTCATACTCATGTTTGATTTCAGCTTTTACTCTGGAAGATACCACCAGGTTCTTCCAGATGCAGCTACTTCTTCTGTGACTCAGGCCCCAGCTCCTCTGGACTCTGCACCTAGCTCTCAGATCCCATCATTTCCCACCAGGTCAAGTAGCTGATTCTGAACAGGCTTTATCTCAGTATCCTTGCCTGATTTGTCTGTCTCCTCTACAATACTGCTGACAATGCTATAAACATTCTATGTTCTCAAAAAATATCTTTAATGACTTGAGAATTTTATTCCCTTGGAAGAACTACATACTCCCTGAAATGGAACAAAGCAAGCTGAGACTGTACACATTTCCATGGAAGACAACCCATATTAGTCATTTCTCAGTAAACTTCCTCTTAGATTTTAATATGCACATTTCATAAAACACATTATCTTTTTTTTAACTTTTATCACTTTTTAAATTTATTGGGATATAGTTGCTTTACAACGCTCTGTTAGTTTCTGCTATACAATAAAGTGAATCAGCTATATGTGTGTATATATATATGTATATATCCCCTCCTTCTTTGTCCTCCCTCCCACCATCCTACCCATCTAGGTCATCACAAAGCACCAAGCTGTGTTCCCTCTGCTATACGGCAGCTTCCCACTAGCTAGCTATTTTACACATGGTAGTGTACATATGCTTACAAAGCCAGAGCAAATAAGACAGTACTAGCACAAAAACAGAAATACAAATCAATGGAACAGGATAAAAAGCCCAGAGATAAAAATCATGTACCTGTGGTCACCTAATCTTTGATAAAGGAGGCAAGAATACACAATGGAGAAAAGGCAATCTCTTCAACAAGTGGTGCTGGGAAAACTGGACAGCTACATGCAAAAGGATAAAATTAGAACAATCCCTAACACCATACACAAAAATAAACTCCAAATGAATTAAAGATCTAAATGTAAGACAAGACACTATAAAACTCTTAGAGGAAACTGTACGAAGAACACTCTTTGACATAAATCACAGGAAGATCTTTTTTGACCTACCACTTAGAGTAATGAAAATAAAACAAAAATAAACAAATGGGACCCAATTAAACTTAAGATCACATGTATCTTTAAATACAATGTTTTCCTGTCAATAACAATAAAGGAAAACTTTATGTCACCAAACCTCAGTGCAACATAATTAAGAACATGAGGTGCAGATAAAAGTCTTAGTAAAAGTGAAGGTGAAAGTGTTAATAGCTCAGTCGTGCCTGACTCTTCATGATCCCATGGACTGTAGTCCACCAGGCTCCTCTGTCCATGGAATTCTCTAGCCAAAAATACTGAAGTGGGTAGCCATTCCCTTCTTCAGAGGATCTTTCCAATCCAAAGATGGAATCTGGGTTGCAGGCAGGCAGATTCTTTACCATCTGAGCCACCAGGGAAGCCCTAAAATCTTAAGTTAGATTCAAAATACAACCTATCAAAATCCTGTATTTTGATAGGCCTACAAAAGGTGTGGGCCTATCCCAGCTGTTGCTGGTGTAAGAAAGTGGATCCTAAGAGTGGACTGCAGCATGAGGGATCCTGCAGATGCAATAAGAGATTATCCTGGAACACATTGGTGATATGACAAGACTGTGGTGAAAAACTTTTTTTTTTAAGTACAAAGTTGGTTGTTTTTAGTGTTTCTGCATCCAACAGCCTCAACCAGCTCCTTAGAGATGGATCAGTCTTCTGTTCAGGAGCCTTTAGAGGAGCTTCAGAACTTCAAAACTGTTCCTCTGATTTGATAGTTGCCTGAAATTGCCCTTTTTCACCCAGTCATGCCAACTCCTTATATCACCTCTTTCCATAATCCTTGACAAACAATGGCTTCAACCCTTCTCCCCAATTCCATTCTCAATATTTTTCAACCTACAAATGACAAATAATTCATTACAAGAAATGAACTTTTTATTGTAAATTTTTATTAGCTTTTTCCCCTAACAGCTATATTTATTGCTATGTATCCATTTCTATGCTCTATCGTAAACACAATATTTATGACATGGAATAAAAACTGTACACGTTACTGCATAAAATGCATTATTAATAGTCTTACTAAGTGTTTGCTGATCAGGAAGGAATGGTTAATCTTTTTACTTTCCAACTTGTCAGCTACTTCTGCCTAGACCTTTTACTGGGTTGTAGTTACATTTGAAGAAATTGGTTGGTTGTTGTGTGTTGACATGTAATAAATTATAATTTTTCTCCTTTTAGATGATGAGTCATACAATTTGGTTACCATTTTCATGCAAAATATCTTATTTTCAGGAACAGATTCTTATCATTTCATTAATTATTCTGGACACAATTATATTATAATATTATTCTGAATATAATTTTTCAGCATTTTTAAAGTTTCTACTGTATTCAAAGCACTAGGCTAAGTAATACAGAGAAATCAAGGTGATCATTATGTGATTCTTTCACCCACAAACAGCCCCAGAATAGCAGGGGAGATCGGCATCTATTCATCAAATGACAATACATGTCTAATTGTGGGAAGCAACAAAACTGAGGCAGAAACAAGGCTCTGTGTAAGCAAAGAGATGCATTTATTCCAATCAAAACAAAAGATAGAGATTTGACAATAAAGCTTAAAACTATCAAGTTAAAAAGAGCTTACAAGCATTAACAAATGTGTTTGTGCATATTCATCACAGCAGTAGGACACTAAAGGGAATGGCAAATATGTCCAGATTCTCACTTATCCCCTCAGTAGTAGAGATGAGGTACAATTTTGCAATGTTAGTGAAAAGGGAAGTCTATTAAGAAAACAAATAGGGTGAGCAAGAATATAAATAAAATATCTACTTCCTAAGCAAATAAGTGCTTGGATTATTTTAAAATTATACATTAGTCATATGACCTTGAGCACTTAACTCTGTTGGCTTCATTATTCACATCTGTAAAACTGGGACATGAATTAAATGATTTCTGGATGTCTCATAAGGTAAAAATGCTATAATTATGTCATTCACACACAATTCAAATTTTTATTAAGTGCCTGCCATGTATACAGTACCATATGCACTGGAAAATATTGAATAAACATAATGCACAATATATAAAGCATAGTGACTTCAGAAACTTATAATCTTTTTGGAGAGGTCCATCAGTGTCGGGATCCATGTGCCCGAGTGCCAAAAGACAGAATCTAAATAATACACAATTTGGGAATTGAGAGAACAAGAGGATGTTGGAACCACAGGAAGCATCCTGGGGAGGAAAAAAGGGACTTAAAATATTTCACAAAAGAAGTTAGTATTTGAAGATAAAATTAAGAGGAAGAAGACACCCAAATCCCCTAACTAAGGTACCCCTAAAGGGAGCGTACAAGAATCCTTACAGCTCCAGATCGGTTTCTGGAAAACATTACCTTAAAAATTACTCACTAAAAGTAAATATCTAGGCTATGCTTCAGCACAATTAGCAAGGACTGGTTTTCAAGTCCTTTATAATATGTAACTTATATTTTGTTTTCTGTGAGTACTGTTCTTAGTTTTATGGGGTCATCAATTCAACATTTGAAAGTAAATCTACAGTCTGAGGAATAGCAATAATGATGAAAACCTTATAATACCTTATACCTTATTCCTAGTGTGTGTTATTAATGATGGTAGGGTCTGTTCAATGATTCATAAATCTTCCTCCTTGAATGTTCAAGGCTGCTATGAGCTCATTGTTACAGGCATTGTCACTGGGCATACTATTCTATGAAGTGTAATGGTCTTCTGATTACTGTATTGTAGCACGTGAATAAAGCACTCCATCATTTCATACATAGTCTTGAATGAGACTATATTACTATTTAAGATTTATCAGGAAATGAGGATGAAATTTTAATATCAGAGATGCTTCAGTTAAACACAGTGACTAGTTCCCAATACAGTAATCATAGATATTCATTGACATAACAAGTTAAGAAAACTGAAAAAAACTGAAGTGACTTAGCACATATGTACTCAGTACTGTATTTTTTTAACTCACTGCCTTCATGACCTTCCTCTGTCAACCTTCCTAATGAATGGTGTAGACTTATGACTATTTATTTCCTGTCAGTCTGTCTTTTCTTCTAACTTCATAAATCAGCATCATTATAAATACCTCTGGAGATTATAAAATCAGGTGGATATTTTATCAGTTTATAAGGAGTCTGAGAGCACTCAGCTATTCATGTAAACATATTACCAAGTACTGTACAGATTCAGTGAAGTTGAACAAATTCTACCTTGAGGGAATATGAACCATATGAGGAAGGTCTGGCTAATGGCTCAGTTCAGTCAGTTCAGTCAGTTCAGTCGCTCAGTCGTGTCTGACTCTTTGCAATCCCATGAATTGCAGCATGCCAGGCCTCCCTGTCCATCACCAACTCCAAGAGTTCACTCAGACTCACGTTCATCGAGTCAGCGATGCCATCCAGCCATCTCATCCTCTGTCATCCCCATCTCCTCCTGCCCCCAATCCCTCCTAGCATCAGAGTCTTTTCCAATGAGTCAGCTCTTTGCAAGAGGTGGCCAAAGTACTGGAGTTTCAGCTTTAACATCATTCCTTCCAAAGAAATCCCAGGGCCAGTCTCCTTCAGAATGGACTGGTTGGATCTCCTTGCAGTCCAAGGGACTCTCAAGAGTCTTCTCCAACACCACAGTTCAAAAGCATCAGTTCTTCAGTGCTCAGCCTTTTTCACAGTCCAACTCTCACATCCATACATGACCACTGGAAAAACCATAGCCTTGACTAGATGGACCTTAGTTGGCAAAGTAATGTCTCTGCTTTTGAATATGCTATCTAGGTTGGTCATAACTTTTCTTCCAAGGAGTAAGCGGCTGGATCACACTAAATATCATGACAGTTTCCCTTTGAGTTCTAAATTTAAATCAAGACTCATTCCTGATTTTTAATCTCCAAACCATGAATCCACCTTTGAGAAGCTAAATGGAAATGGAAAACCAAGATTTCAGAGGGAGCAACAGCTATAGTCTTATTCTAGAGCCCTTGCAACAAAGACATTTAAAACCTCAGTACATCAAGTCCTTGAATATCATCCTTTGCCATCACGTCTAAGGAGGCTGTGTCTCATAATTTCTAATATGACAGGAAGCACCAAAATCCCTTTTCCTGGATCAAGAGACAAGCTTAAGGATTAGAAAGAACTTTGGAAACTAGGTGCTGTTTATCTGGATTCTAGAAGCTTGTCAACTAATGTATAGCTTCAATGAGATGCAAGGTGGAGGGACGCCTGAACAACAAGGAAACTGTGTGCTTTTGTACATTGAAAAGGCAAGATTTTTCCCTTCATAAAAGATATGACTAAAATTTGTTAAAAGGAGGAATTACACATTTCTTATGAAAACTACACTTGGATGATTTTTGAGGAAAAAAAAATTAATTCTCGTGGTCATCACATTGTTTAGGCCAAAAACTTAAGGAGAAAATCAAATCACAGCTCTGTTACTGGGCACAGACAGAACAAGAGCTGAAGCAACTTTCATTCCCTCCACCCCACCTTCCCCAGGAGCAGTGGGCCCCCTTCAGCCACAAGGAGACTTTTAGAGCAGAGGAGGCTCCACTGACATCCAGCCGAGATACCTGGGGATGAGACTGGAGAGACACATGGTACTGAGGAAGGTCTCTGAACCCTTGGGTGTGTCCAGAGGGAGAGTGTGGAGATGCAAAGGGTTAAAGACAGCCATGAGGGAGGAGTTAGAACACTGTAGGGATTGCCACGGAGAAGGCTCCGCCACATGGAAGTAATTTCGAAGGAAGATTTACCAAAGGAGTCCCTGTCGTATATGTTGTGCTGTGTTTAGCTACTCAGTCATGTCCGACTCTTTGTGAGCCTCTTGGACTGTAGTCTGCCAGGCTCCTCTGTCCATGGGATTCTCCAGGCAAGAATACTGGAGTGGGTTGCCATGCCCTCCTCCAGGGGATCTTCCCATCCCAGGGATCGAACCCAGGTCTCCTACATTGCAGGCAGATTCTTTACTGTCTGGGCCACCAGGGAAGCCACGTCCTTGTGTTATACCAGGGCTTAATTCCATGTGATTTTAGTTTGAGGAAAACAGGCAAAGAGGTAGCACCAGGAGGGTACTGGTCAACTCCAGGAAATGTGCAAACCTGCATTCATACTCAGCCTGGGGGACTCACCTATGAGGTCCAGAGGCTTCACCATTCCCCTGCACAAAGGATCACTAGGGACCATGCTTTAAATCTCATAAGTCTTCTGCAAGAACATAGATTCAGTCTGTCTGGCAGTGCTTAGGCAAATCTTAGAATAAATTCACACACGGTAGGGGTTTGAACTGGATCATTTGTTTGTTTGCATAACTATTCTATAACCTCATTGGCAATTGTTCTAAAACTTCACCTGGTAAAATCAGGGTCCTCTTGATTTTATTTTGTACAGACACAAAGAAGAAATGGGAGGAGGAGGATGAATCAAATAAAGAGGAGAAGGGAGAGGAAAACACAGCACAACCACATCAGAGAACTTTATTTAGCCTTAAAAATCCCAGTGCTCCAAAGTCTATAAAAATCAGGTTGCTTTCTTTCTCTAGGCAAGATGGTACTCTGCCACTTATCTCCCTGGGCTTGAAAACTCAGAGCACCATGAGACAGCCAAAAGGGTTCCACTGAGCCTTTATTTCCTAACAAATGTAGAAACAACATCCAGAAATAACTTTCACTGCCTCCTTCTGCCTGAAGATTGGATTTTCTAATTATCCAAACCATCTTGAACACACTTAGAGAGATTTCCCAATGAACTTCTCGACATTAGGGACCGTGACACTGTCAGCAGTTTCTTTCCAGAAACCTTTCCTAAATAGAGCAAGTCTTTTCTGTACTGGTTTTGATGGCTAGAAGATCACCATAGTGGTTCTTTCTTCTCCTCTATGCCACTCTTGACTAAGGTCCTGGACACTGACAAGTCATTTTAAAAAGAGTTGCCACATCCGGGTGCTGATAGGCTTCCACAAAATGGGAAACTATAAGGTCTGGAACTGTCTATCATGCTAAAGTGAAAAGAAGTGAAAGTGAAGTTGCTCAGTTGTGTCAGACTCTTTGTGACCCAGTGGACTATAGCCTACCAGACTCCTTCATCCATGGGATTCTCCAGGCAAGAATACTGGAGCGGGTTGTGATTTCCTTCTCCAGGGGATCTTCCTGAACCAGGGATCGAACCCGGGTCTCCTGCATTGCAGGCAGACGCTTTACTCTCTGAGCACCACTTCACGGTGTCCATCTTGCAAAGATGGGCACAATAAAGGATAGAATGATATGGATCTAACAGAAGCAGAAGATAGCAAGAAAACTTGGCAAGAATACAAAGAAGAACTATACAAAAAGATCTTAATGACCCAGATAACCACGATGTTGTGCTCATTGACCTAGAGCCAGACATCCTGGAATGGGAAGTCAAGTGGACCTTAGGAAGCATCACTACAAACAAAGCTAGTGGAGGTGATGAAATCCAGTTGAGCTATTTTAAGTCCTGAAAGATGATGCTGTGAAAGTGCTGCACTCAGTATGCCAGCAAATTTGGAAAACGCAGCAGTGGCCACAGGACTGAAAAAGGTCAGTTTTCATTCCAATCCCAAAGAAAGGCAATGCCAAAGAACATTCAAACTACTGCACAACTGCACTCAGCTAATACACTAGTAAAGTAATGCTCAAAATTCTCCAAGTACATGAACCAAGAACTTCCAGGTGTTCAAGCTGGATTTAGAAAAGGCAGAGGAGCCAGAGATCAAATTGCTAACATCTGCTAAATCATCAAAAAAGTGAGACAGTTTGAGAAAAACATCTGTTTTATTGACTATTCAAAGCCTTTGACTGTGTGGATCACAACAAACTGGAAAATTCTTAAAGAAATGGGAATACCAGACCACCTGAATGGCCTCCTGAGAAATGTGTATGCAGATCAAGAAGCAACAGTTAGAACCGGACATGAAACAATGGACTGGTCCCAAACTGGCAAACAAGTATATCATTTAACTTATATGAAGAGTATATCACACAAAAAATGCAAGGCTGGTGGAGCTCAAACTGGAATCAAGATTGCTGGGAGAAACACCAACAACTTCAGATATGCAGATGACACCAGCCTTATGGCAGAAAGTGATGAGGAATTGAAGAGCCTCTTGAAGAAAGTAAAAGAGGAGGGTGAAAAAGATGGCTTAAAACTGAAAATCCAAGAAACTAAGATCATAGCATTTTGTCCCATCACTTCATGGCAAATAGATGGGAAACAATGGAAAAAGTGAGACTTTATTTTCTTGGGCTCCAAAATCACTGCAGATGGTGACTGTAGCCATGAAATTAAAAGATGCTTGCTCCTTGGAAGAAAAGCTGTGACCAACCTAGACAGCATATTAAAAATCAGAGACATTACTTTGCCAACAAAGGTTCATCTAGTCAAAGCTATGGTTTTTCCAGTAGTCATGTGTGGATGTGAGAGTTGAACCATAAAGAAAAGTGAAAGTGAAGTCACTCAGTCATGTCTGACTCTTTGCAACCCCATGGACTGTAGCCTACCAGGCTTCTCCATCCATGGGATTTTCCAGGCAAGGGTACAGGAGTGGATTGCCATTTCCTCCTCCAGGGGATCTTCCTGACCCAGGAATAGAACCCGGATCCCCTGCACTGCAGGAAGATGCTTTACCCTCTGAGCCACCAAGGAAGCCCATAAAGAAAGCTGAACGTCAAAGATTTGATGCTTTTGAACTGTGGTATTGGAGAAAACTCTTGAGAGTCGCTTGGACTGCAAGGAGTTCAAACCTGTCGATCCTACAGGAAATCAGTCCTGAATATTCATTGGAAGGATGGATGCTGAAACTGAAACTCTAATACTTTGGCCCCCTGATGCAAAGAACTGACTAGGAAAAGACCCTGATGCTGGAAAAGATTGAAGGTGGAGGAGAAGGGGACGACAGAGGACAAGATGCTTGGATGGCATCACTAACTCGATGGACATGAGTTTGAGTAAGCTCTGGGAGTTGGTGATGGA
>SJYV01010363.1:695122-712131 GCA_006410875.1 Neotragus pygmaeus | reverse complement strand
CCTAGACAGCATATTAAAAATCAGAGACATTACTTTGCCAACAAAGGTTCATCTAGTCAAAGCTATGGTTTTTCCAGTAGTCATGTGTGGATGTGAGAGTTGAACCATAAAGAAAAGTGAAAGTGAAGTCACTCAGTCATGTCTGACTCTTTGCAACCCCATGGACTGTAGCCTACCAGGCTTCTCCATCCATGGGATTTTCCAGGCAAGGGTACTGGAGTGGGTTGCCATTTCCTCCTCCAGGGGATCTTCCTGACCCAGGAATAGAACCCGGATCCCCTACACTGCAGGAAGATGCTTTACCCTCTGAGCCACCAGGGAAGCCCATAAAGAAAGCTGAACGTCAAAGATTTGATGCTTTTGAACTGTGGTATTGGAGAAAACTCTTGAGAGTCGCTTGGACTGCAAGGAGTTCAAACCTGTCAATCCTACAGGAAATCAGTCCTGAATATTCATTGGAAGGATGGATGCTGAAACTGAAACTCTAATACTTTGGCCCCCTGATGCAAAGAACTGACTAGGAAAAGACCCTGATGCTGGAAAAGATTGAAGGTGGAGGAGAAGGGGACGACAGAGGACAAGATGCTTGGATGGCATCACTAACTCGATGGACATGAGTTTGAGTAAGCTCTGGGAGTTGGTGATGGACAGGGAAGCCTGGTGTGCTTCAGTCTATGGTGTTGCAAAGAGTTGGACACAACTGAGCAACTGAATTGAACTGAACTGGAACTGTCCACACCATGGCAGCCTGATACCATACGTTTGGAAGTAACATGCTTCCTAAAGTAAGTGGCTTTGCTACCCAGTTCCCTATGGTCATCATTGTCTAACACTCTTACATCAATCAATTCAATGCAGGTTTTCATACTAAAGTCTCTAATCGGTTTTCCTATACTGCCTCCTTTTAGGGTCATGATGCTTGACTTTGTTATGAATTTGCTTAAATGATCCATCTCTCTGTATAGAAAAAAATTGAACAGATACACAAATATACAATATTTTGGAGGATTTCTGGACCCCCTGAAGCCCATGAACTGATCCCCTAGGTACCCATGGACATTTAGTTACTAAATCCTATGCAACCACATTGCTTCTGGAAATACTTATAACATTTAAGTTGTCTACAGTTGTACTTTGGAAAATTAGCAGCTCTAACTCTTTAAGAAGGCTCAGTCGCTTTGGTTCAAATGTGTCTTTAAGATGAGGAGATGACATTCTCTTAAAGAATGGAAGAAAATTGCCCTAAATTCCAGTAACTAGACTTTAAGCATTACACATAGTACCATGGAAAACAGCGATAAGACTGTAAAAGGACAGGACACATGTCAAAGAGAGTTTCTATACACTTGCCATCATTGGAATACTCAAGAATTAGAAATATTTGTCATAGTTTATAAACTACCAATCTGTCTTATTATACAGTCAATGTAGATAAGATCTTAATGGAATTTTATTACTTTAATACTAAATCTCACTTTATAATAAAAACACACAGCTCAACCCCAATGGCGGAGTTTTAACTATAATCTTGCATTACGTTGACATGAAGCAGCAAAGCCAATAGCATAATATCTTAAAACAGCAAAGAGCAAAAACATACAAAGTCAGTAGGAAAAGAAAGGATATGAACCCAGAAAGAGAAAAACATCGGAGGCAGAAAAATATGAAACTTTAATCCTTTAGACATAAACTCTAATCCTAGAAAAATACAGAAAGTGAGACATGAAGATTTTAATACATAGATTTACATAATATAAAAGAACCATTTTAAAGACAGCATGTACTTATTCCAAAGCTAAGAAGGTATAATATACAACACCAGCTTAATCCCCTAAAACAAACCTCAAAATCATCACAAAGCACTTAGAATTTTTTCAGAGAATCAATTTAGCTTGCAATTTAAGGTGAAGTTTAGAACTGAAAAAAAGCTGACAACCAAAATTCTTTCCGCCTGTCGGTATCAGATCTCATATCTTTCTAATGAAGAAGACCATCTGGCTTTCTTTTTTTATGTATGCTGTCTTTTCAGATGTGGCACTATTTGCTTCTGCTTAATTTTGTAATATTCTCTTTTCTTCCTTTACAGCTTTCTTCTCAAGCATGCCTTAGAGAACAACAGTCTCTAGAATACTGCTGAACTGCATGACTTCTGAGATTCTTGGGGAAATATTTCACTCTTTATGCTATGAGAAAAATCTTTGAGGAAAGTTATTAGTATAGTACATTAAAAACAATAAATATTTATTAGCCCAAGTGAGTAGGAAGTTGGTCTAGATTTTTTTTCCCCTTCCAATTTTATTGAGCTATAGTTTACATACAGAATTGTGTGAGTTTAAAATACAGCATAATGATGAGATTTACATACATTATGAAGTGATTGCCACACAAGTTTAGTGAATATCCATCATCTCATGTAGATACAACATTAAAGAAACAGANGTACTTATTCCAAAGCTAAGAAGGTATAATATACAACACCAGCTTAATCCCCTAAAACAAACCTCAAAATCATCACAAAGCACTTAGAATTTTTTCAGAGAATCAATTTAGCTTGCAATTTAAGGTGAAGTTTAGAACTGAAAAAAAGCTGACAACCAAAATTCTTTCCGCCTGTCGGTATCAGATCTCATATCTTTCTAATGAAGAAGACCATCTGGCTTTCTTTCTTTATGTATGCTGTCTTTTCAGATGTGGCACTATTTGCTTCTGCTTAATTTTGTAATATTCTCTTTTCTTCCTTTACAGCTTTCTTCTCAAGCATGCCTTAGAGAACAACAGTCTCTAGAATACTGCTGAACTGCATGACTTCTGAGATTCTTGGGGAAATATTTCACTCTTTATGCTATGAGAAAAATCTTTGAGGAAAGTTATTAGTATAGTACATTAAAAACAATAAATATTTATTAGCCCAAGTGAGTAGGAAGTTGGTCTAGATTTTTTTTCCCCTTCCAATTTTATTGAGCTATAGTTTACATACAGAATTGTGTGAGTTTAAAATACAGCATAATGATGAGATTTACATACATTATGAAGTGATTGCCACACAAGTTTAGTGAATATCCATCATCTCATGTAGATACAACATTAAAGAAACAGAAAAAAAATTTTCCACTTGATGAGAACTCTTAGGATTTACTCTTTCATGTATAATGTTGAGCAGTGACTATAGATATTTTTAATGCTAATTTTGTTTTTAAATTATGTAAAGTGTTTACAATTTTCAAAGTCAGGTCTCTGAAGGTTTTTTTTTTCACTTTTTGCAGGTCCATTTTATTTATTTTTCATAAGTTTATTTATTTTTAATTGGAGGATAATTGCTCTACAATATTGCATTGGTCTCTTTCAGATATAGAGAGTGAAGGAGAAGAGTGAAAGAGTGAAGGAGACAGAACGAGAAAAACAAATATCATATGCTAATGCATAAATATGGGATCTAGAAAGATGGTGTTGCTGACCCTATCTGCAGGGCAGCAACAGAGACGCAGACACGGAGAACAGACTTGCGGACACAGTGGGGACGGGAGAGGGTGGGATGAACAGAGAGAGGAGCGTGGGAAATACACATTGCCATATGTAAAATAGAGAGCCATTGGGAATTTGTCATATGATGCAGGGAGCTCAGATCTGGTGCTCTTTGATAACCTAGAGGGGCGAGATGGAGCTGGGGGAGGGAAGTTCAAGGGCAGCAGGGGAAATATGTATACCTGTGGTTGATTCTTGTTAATGTATGGTCTAGATTTTTATATGAGAATATTTTATATAAGGATCTATGACTTTCTCACATGTAGATTAGAAAAAGATTGCTCCTAGGCTCAGAAGGCTTGCAATCTAGTCTTCAGACAGAACAAAAAGATATGAAATTTCAGGCAGTAGATGATCAGTGTCAAATAAGTGGTACATACGTGTTCGGAGAAAGCAGGGGCTCGGTTGGGGTAACCATGAAAAGTTTCAAGGACCAGTTAGGAACTAATTGCTCTTCACATGGATACCTGCGTATAAGATACAGTGGATGAAATATTGAGACTTTGAACCTCATGTCTTACTCATTTTCCTAGTCAAACCAGCTTACAGACTTTGTGGCAAGTTCTATTTGTCTACCCAGAGAACCAAATTCTAATAAAATATCAGGAATTGAAAAATCAAAGTTGTATTAAAATCAGTGTTATACTTGCTCACTCACTTGATATTTAAAAAAAAAAAAACACACAAGAAAGGGGAGAAAAAAAGACTGTGGGAAAAACATAAAGTAGTAATTGGTGTATATTTAATTGCACTCCATTAGCCATTTTTCTCTTCTCAGGTGAAGCTAAGTGGCTCCCAGAAGAGATTATCATGTCTTTGTTTTTTGGTTTTATTTTTTAAAAGCTTAGTAAATTTAGTGATTCATTAACATGCTGTCTTACTGTTGGAGTACTAGTGTTTTGAAACTCAATGAAAAATGGTTTCACCACTTATTTTATGGTACCAGATGCCAGCATTTCATGCCAATCTTTCTCACACAGTGTTGGATCATCTAATGGATGTGTAATAACTAGAAATGACTCTGGACAGAGGAATTTAGGAAAAACAAAAAATACTTATGAATACTTGAAGAAGATGATAGAAGAAACATACACATTCTCTGGGCCTTTCTACTCTCTTTTGAAATTTAAATTCTGTTTGATGATTTTTGCTTTGGACCACATTGAATGGAGCTGGTCTAGTGAGCAGGAAAAAAAAAAATGGATTCACTCATCTCAATAAAGTCAGAAAGTCAGAAAGATATACACAGACTCCTTGTGCTGGGTGTATACTCTAGGAAATTTCTAATAGGAAAGTATTTAGAAAATAATTTCGGTTAAAAGACTATATAGTTATACAATTAAAATATTTTTCCTAGAAAGGTCTTTTACTATTATCAAGTAAAATTTACTAGGTTTCCAGGGCACAGATGGATAAACTAGGGGGTAATAGTGTAAAGTAAAACTCTAACTCACATTTCAAACTCCACATCTTCCCCCCTTCTCCTTTCCTACCATCTGGCCCACAGGGAGTAACCCTGGCAATGTGAACCTCAAGTGACACCATAAAGCACAGACTACTGCTGTTGATGCACTGAGGCTCCAGGGTCCTGAAATCTACAGGCACAGACTTTCTCATCTCTGTTCCTAAGATCTGAGGCAAACAGTAGCTCTTCTCATCCAGCTACATCAACCTGCGAAAAGCAAATCAAACCACCTTGGCATCTAACATCCAAAGTCAGTGGGATTCATTCACAGGAGACTATTTTCAGTAGGCTAGGATTTAGTGCACCTCCCCCCGCCCCAGAGCAGGGATGGAGAGGTGGGCGTTTCCAACAAGTTCCCAGATGCTGCTGCTGCTCTTGCTCAGGAGACCTCACTTTGAAAACCACTGGTCCATCAATCAACTCCCTTTCATTATCTCTACCCACATGGCCATTTCCAGGCATGCTGAAATCATACAGAATGCCAGACCTTTCTGTGGAGGCAGACTCTTACATAGTGGCACAGCATCTAAAATAACTTTCCACATCTGTATTGAAAACAGTACATTATCATTCCACAAATGGCATGCATCTATGTCCTCACTGGAGTAGATGGAACAGAAATTGGCTGATTTCAACAATCTGTTTTGTTGTGAAGTGCCTCTTCCACGGCAGATACACTCTCGTGGGTATTAACATGCAATAGAAATATTTTTACACTTTTTATTCATACCATATGCCCATCAGTGTGCCTCTCGCCAACATCTCCACGTCCCCAGTCTTCTCATTCCCAATCTTCTCATCTTTCTTCTTCTAGACTAGCCAACCAAACCGTTCACTATTGCCCAAGTGTTTTGTTTTGTTTTAACGTGGACCATTTTTTTAAGTCTTTCTTGAATTTGTTACAATATTGCTTCTGTTCTATATTTTGTCTTTCTGATCATGACGCATGTGGGATTTTAACTCCCGGACCAGAGATAGAAACTGCATCCTTTGCATTGGAAGGCAAAGCCTCTTGCCAGGGAAGTCAATGTGTTTTATGTTCCATCCTTGAGACACAAAGTAAAAGACCAGATGCACTGCCTGGACACTACCCACTGGGAGGGCTTTTGGTTATCACCTTTTTTCAAGAATATGCCTGAATGGTACTATAGTGCAACCCCTGATCATTTTCAGCTCCTCTTATTAACAACGCTTAGTCTTTTTCCTCTTCCATCAGTTGGTATAAAGGATGACTCATGTTACCAAGGATGTAGACTGAAAGAGAGCCACTAAGACAACTGTGGTGAAGAAAACGGGATCTGCTCTACATGCTGGCTCTGATTGTGTGCCCCTATCTCTGTTTATAATCCCAGATGAACATCTTCCACCCTGTGAGTGGTTAGTTGATATACCTGATCTTACCATGTAGTGACTCTGATAAAATCCATCTCATTATGGACAGTTCTGCCCAAATGAGCACTTGGTGTCCCACGGTCAGATGTCTGTCTCTCCTAAGGCCAGTAATATAACAAGAGCCATTATTTAGAAGATGTACAATTCTCTGCTTATAACAGCGTAGTCTTTCTCCAATACCTTGTGAACGTGTGCTGTCATTTCCCAGAAGAACTTGGCATAAATTCCACATGCTGCATTTTTCCACCACAAATATCTGTCACACCACTGTATAGCCTGACAGATCACACAGCTCAGTGGCAAAGCATTCACACTGCAGACGACTCGATACAAGGCTCTTGCTTGCTGTGGGCCTAACTCCAAACTGGCAGCCTTTTGTGTCACTCAGTACCGGTCAGAGTTATTCGCAAGTGTGGGATAGGCTGCATCTAAAACGTAAAACGCCTACCAAGAATTGGATATTCTTCTCTATGGGAGAAGTTGCAAAATTAGTAACCTATCCTTTGCTTTGAGGAGATATGTTGATGTGGAGGATGTGAAGAGGCCCTGAATGTTTAGTCCCATTTCTCTAGTACACGTGTCCTCACAAAGTTCTCCAACATGCTACCCATTTCTTGCTTATCCTTGCTGTTTTACATGCTATTATCAATACAGCAAACCAGTGTCATGTTCTAAAGGATGTTCCTCTGATCCATGTTATGACAGCTAAAGAGAGAGTTGACATAATACTGGAAAAAAATGGTAAATACTACCGTCCAAAGTGAATAAAGCTTTCTGTTGGATAGAAAAGAAAGCTAAGGAAAAATTCCTAAGGAAGACTAATGGCTAATGGAGATCTTCTGTTAGCACTTCTATCAGCTTGGAATAATAGTTCTGGGGAAGGATTCTGAGCAGGGCCATAATATTCTAAGAATTATGAGTATTATTAAAACCAATTTTAATAAAATAATGTGACTATAGGACACTTAACTATTCATGAAGTATCTTGAAAGATTACATTTTTCTTTACAACAACTCTGTGAGAATATTGGGTTGGGTACTATTATCTTTAATTTATAGATTTTTAAAACCCTGAGGCTCAGAAAACTTAAACTAATTCCTTATGTTAGAAAAACTATCACTTGATGTTTGATGTTTTCACAAATATCAAACATTTGTTATTCATATAATTATCAAATAATAAAAAGCCCACACAACCTGACTTCAAGTTAAGAGCATTTCCCACTCTCCTACTGAGGATTTTTGTATGATAAATAAGATGAAAGATGCAATAATAAGAGTATAACATCACGCGTTCCCTCTAGAATATAAGTGAATTTGTTTTAAACTTTTCATTACAGCTCTGTTCTTTTACACTAAGAAATAATTATAAGGACTGACACTCAAGAAGCAGGTCAATCAGTGAATTAAGAATAGGATTATTTTTAAAGTAAGAGTGCTTGACAGTTCTTACGAGCTAGAGGGAGGCAGCTCTTCAAACTCTGAAATAAATATCTTCTCGGAGAGTTTTTAAAAAAATCAATGCTTAAAGGATTAGAAAAGAATTAAGCAAATTCATTTTTGAAAGAAAGACTGGTACCTAGACCCACGAATTTCAGCTCCAATCAGAATGAAAATCTAAAGAACAATAGCGAGCCATATGAAAGGACTGAGTTAACCATGGAAGGAGAGAACTGGTAGCTCCAGTGGCAATATTGACATTACCAAGCCAGCCCTGTCCCTGTTAGAGTGTGTCCAGCCAAGAACTGACCAGCAAGGCCCAGTGGGAAGCAGATTCAAAAGACGAAAATGGATGTGAGCTTCCCTGGTGGCTCAGTGGTAAAGAATCTGTCTGCCAATGCAGGTTTGATCCCTGATCCAGGAAGATCCCACATGTCGCAGAGCAACTAAGCTCATGCACCACAACTAATGAAACTGCTCTGTTGAGACCACATGGCACAGTTATTGAAGCCTGTGTGCCCTCGAGCCTGTGCCCTGCAGCAAGAGAAGGCCCTACAATGAGAAGCCTGTGCACCATACCTAGAGAATTGCCCTCGCTCACCACTGCTAGAGAAAAGTCTGCCTGCAGCAGCGAAGATCGAGCACAATCAAAAGTAAATAAATTAATTAAATTACAAAAAACAACAACGAAGAGAAGAAGATGGATGTATTGGGCCCTCTTTGGTTGAAATCACCAAACATCTTTGTCAAAATAAACCCTATGCTGATGCTGGCAATGATTTCTACCAATTAGTTAATTACTTAATTTCAAATCAAATTCATTAATTAGCACCAATAGTTTTCTGGTGGCATCTTTAGGATTTTCTATGTATAATTTCACGTCCTCTGCAAACAATGACAGTTTTATTTCTTCCTTTCTAATTTGTATTCCTTTTATTTCTTTTCTTCTCTGATGAAGCATGGATGGACCTAGAGTCTATTGCACAGTGAGGTAAGTTGGAAAGAGAAAAACAAGTATCATATATGAATGCATATCCATGGAATCTAGAAAAATAGTAGGTAAACCTATTTGCAGGGCAGAAACAGAGACAGATGCAGAGAATGGACATATGGACACAGAGCAGGAAGGGGAGGATGGATTGAATTGAAAGAGTACCACTGACATATATATACCAGGCTTCCCTGGTGGCCCAGCTGGTAAAGAATCCTCCTGCGATGCAGGGGACCTGGGTTCAATCCCTAGGTTGGGAAGATCCCCTGGAGGAAGGCGTGGCAACCCATTCCAGTATCCTTGCTTGGAGAATCCCCATGGACAGAGGAGCTTTCTGGGCTACAGTCCATGGGGTCGCAAAGAGTAGGACATGACTGAGCGATTAAGCACATGTATACACTACCATGTGTAAAATAACTGATAGGAAGCTGTTGTATAGCACAGGAAGCTCAGCTGGGTGCTCTGTGATGACCTAGATGGATAGAATGGGAAGCGGGGGTAGGAGGGAGGCTCAAGAGCATGTATACATGTATGTGATTCACGTGGTTAAACAGCAGAAACTAAAACAACGTTGTAAAGCAATTATACTCCAATAAAAATAAATTAACTTAAAAAATTAAAAGCAAAACCAAGTGCTCGTAGTAAAATTCCACTTCTAAAATTCTACTGTCCAGGCTCCTTATGCCCATCCTCCACCAAAAAAGAAAAGGTTATCAAGTCACCATGCCTTTCTTGCATGGCAGCCAAAACATTTCATGGAAACTCCCCAGCCACTGGAATTTTCAGACTCCTAATTTTTCACTCAGTTTGTTCTTGGCACCTAGAGAGGAGGAGCAATAAGTATCACAAGGCCCATATGGCAGGAGAAGGCCATTTGCTCTGCACAGACTGATGGATAGGCTGACTCCAGAAAGCTTCAATTTCCAGAAGGAATGACTAGCCCAAATCTGTGCTATTCCCTTCTGAGGCAGCCAGGGTTTCTTTAGCAGGGCTCAACCATCACAACAACCTTATAGTAGGAAGATCACTATAGGGGACTGGACCCAGGAAGAACGCCTCCCCTTCAGAAGGCTCTCCTTTCATTGCAACCCTGCCAATGATGCTCCTCACTAGAATCATGACTGTGAAACATCCTAGCTGTATAACTCCTCCTCCAGCTCAGCCTCCAGTCACAGTCATGCTTCATAATCAGCCAGGCTCTGGCAAGGAGTACCCTACATGAGCTCGACATAATCTGTTTCAGTGTCTTGTGGAGATAGACATCCCGGGGCCTATAATGCCCTTAGTGCTTTAAAGGCGTAAGTTGAGAAGAATCAGGGCTGTGTTCCAGAGGCAGTGGCTCCATCTAATGATGACTGAGTGCCATCTACATTCCTCGGTCTCCTCAGCTACAGCTGAACACCAGTTTTCCAAAGAATCCTCAGGCTACTTTCACATTCTTCACCAAAAGTGAGTGAAGTGATACAATAAAATAAGTCTATCAAGGAAAAAAAGGAAATGTCTATTACTCCCTTCTTTCTCCCTCCTCTTTACCTTTTAGTATATTATTTGATTGCTTTGCATATTGTAATATAAGATAATTACATAGCTAATACTCTCTCTCCCCACAAGAGTGTGAGTTTCTTGAGGAGCTATAAAAATTAACAACTCCACCTAAATGAAAAAAAAAAAAAAAAAGCAAAGGTTATATCTATTCAGAACTCATTATATCAAGGGAGTCAGTAACCACCATTTGTATTTGGTAGAAACACAAATGCAGGCAAGAGAAAGCTTTATAACTGCCAAAACTGAAAAGCTTCAGGTATGCTCTGATTGGAAGCTGTTGGCATGAGCGAGAAGAAGTAGGCTAAACAAAAGGGGTGTGTCTTGTGTGATTAGTTTGGAGAACATGTTTGGCTTTCTGATTGGTCTTGATTTGGAAACAGAGGCAAAGAATTAGGGATGCTGGCACTCATAGGCCAAGTCTTGACCGTTCTTGGCTGATTGCCACAGACTGTGAGTCACATTTCTATCCTCATATCTGATCACTGTCCCTTTGTGTGCCAGTCTCTCAGTCTCCCCATTTCATCACTGACACTTTTGCAGAAAGTTGACCAGTTCAGGAAAGGGTAGATATAAGGATAGACACTTCACTGCTTGAAGATTCTCTAGTTGTCTCCCTATTCAGTAGTATTACAAAATCTTTTCGACCTTTTTGTTGTTATATCATGCTGACAATCATCTGTGCAAATGCATTTAAGAATCTGGATAAAATACAACAAACCAGCATCATGACCACTATGACAGACACAAGAATAATGAAATAGCCCCCATAAGATGATTCAAAATCAGGAACTCTGGTTGCCTAACCCAGGTCAGGAGAATAAATCTTATATGCTATGAAGATCAGCCTTAGAGAACAAACAGATTTTTCCCTTAAGGTGTTTTTCCTTAAGCTTGTTCTACTTTCCTTGCACCCATTTCATTGATCCAAGTACAGCAAGACGTATTGACAATGTCACAGATGACACCAGAACTAGCACACACACAGTATTAGAAGCTTGCATCACTACTCATGCCAGCCAGTTTAAACCGATATGTTTTCCATCTAAGGCAGAGGTGATATTGTTAAAAAGCAGCTAGTTGTCTCTTTGTCTCATTACCAACACTGTGGATACTTCTCTGTTTGCATAAATGAGTCAGTAATTCTTCCAGGGAGAGTGTTTGAATAATTAGGAGTGCCTTCATATAGGAACTTACAGCTGATTTATGGAATTATAAGTAAGATTTCATTATTTACAAACTTGTATTAATAAAATATCTTCTCTCCAGCATTGGTAACTTAAAAAATTAAGTTCTCTCCATACAGAGAATTCTCAGAACACCTTTCCTGAAGTAAACGAGATGTTGGTGTAAAGCAGACAGGACCAGTGTTCTGGCATAGAGGAAGCAGCATCATATAGGGGCACATGGAGATCCAGGAGAAAAGGAGTCATTCATGACATAAAGTTGGAACCACGCCATTATATTATCTAGGTTACACGTTTGGATCTCCATTAGTCAATTCCAAATGACAAAATGTTTGGTCATTGCCCTTCAAAGGTCGTTGAATTAAAATTTAGAATTATCGAGGATCTGATCAAGAGATTATAATAACTCGCTCTTTTTCTGGAAAAGAAGGTCACTAGCAAAGTCACAGGTTGATTTTTTTT
Organism: Neotragus pygmaeus; assembly: GCA_006410875.1. Lineage (NCBI taxonomy): Eukaryota > Metazoa > Chordata > Mammalia > Artiodactyla > Bovidae > Neotragus > Neotragus pygmaeus. The sequence continues at coordinate 700,130 of SJYV01010363.1, read as the reverse complement.
TTTTTTTAAGGTTCATGCAGATGCAAGTGGAAATATCACCTTATGGTCTCATTTGATGAAATCAGAATTGCCCAGAGGTTTTGATGATAGGGTCTGGTGATAGATGACATTTCTAGCGATCAGTGAGATTGACGGGAGTGGATAGCATTTAGGATAACCTAAGAATGAAATTAGTGTATACTCTAACAACTGTTATTAGGAAAGAAGAAGAAAAAAAAAACTGCAGGTCGGCAAAATACAGTGATCTTTAGGAAAAGATTAAAAGGGTGAATACACAAGCAAATCAAAAACAAAGCAAAAATTAGGCAGGTGTTTTAGTCCAGCGTCTTGGGGAAATCTATACATTATCTGAGGTCATTTGTTTGTTTTAAAGTTCTTGGGTTACTGTTTATTTCAGAAAATATGCTGTTTGGAAGGATTTCTGAGAATTCTCAGTTTGAGGTCCCCTATTGGAATCTTTCAATTATGTAGAATTTCAAATTACCTCTTTAGTTGCAAAAGGTGAACCCAAAGATTGACTCCCTGGAGTTTCACTGCTGTATTTGATGTTAACGTTATCAGATAAGGTTACTTCCAGAGAGGTTCAAGGGCAGTTTTTCTTTGATGTCTCTTCCAATAGATGGAAACTCTTGGTTATCACAAAGCTCCTTGGGAAGATGTTGTAGGAAGGTGGCAATAGGGAATGGATACAGCACGTAAGTACCTGTAATATGTTGTCCTAGCTGCATGCAGTAGGGAAGATGAAATCACTAAATGCATGAGCCTTCCAGTCACCAGTGTGTCTTCCAGGGAGTGGACCTTAGGGCCATAAGACCTAGGAAGAATACTTTGGCCAGGGAGACTCAAGAGTTTCTGAGGTTTCTCCTAATTTTAAGGTGAAGAAGATTTTTATTCTTTCAACCCTTCCAGAAGATCATAGGCGGTAAGGGGAGTAAAGGTTTTGAGAAACCTAGAGTTATTATTCCCCATATGGTGTATGCCTTGTTCACTGACACAAAAGTTGATGTGCCAGAGGTTGGAAACACAAATTTAAGCAGATTTTTAGCATCTCCAGGAGCTGTAGATTTCCGCAAGGAAACACCTCAATCTCTTCTGAAAACAGACAGGCAGTAACTAAAATATAGTCAAATCACATGGAGGGGGAAGCTGAATAAGATGCATTTGATAGTGTTCAAAAAGCCCTTGAGGTTTTGGTTTCCGGCTGTGTCCTACCTTTACAATTTTTTTCAGCAGTATGTTGTTGACAGGTGAGGCATGACCCCCAAATAATCTAGCTATGTTTTTTAAATTTCCCCACCCAAATTAATTTAAGATAGTAACCAATTTCTCTATTCCATAATGAATAGTTTCAGGCCAAAGAATTGTTTCAGCATTGCAGCGAAGAGTGCAACCAGATCTTTCCCATTCTTCCATTTACAAGCCAGAGGCTAAATGTTGGTAATTTATAATGGCTTCTTTGCATCCTTCTGGGACTTATCCTTTCAGGGATTAGACAGGATAATAACCTGCTTGTTTGACATACTGATCTGCTGGAGTACTTCCTTTTGTTTCTATATTATGTCTTTTTGCACAGGCCTCAACTTTTAGCAGCAGCAACTTTTATAATAGTCACCTCTCTAGGAAAGCTGGAATGTGTTTAAAAGTTCCTTAACTGGCTTTTCATTTCTAATGGGGGTTCTAGCAGAAGTGAGAGTCTTCTTTTGTTTCCAAAGCACTCCAAAGCCATATGCCAAAAGCATATCTGCTATCAGTATATATGTTTGTTCTCTGGCCTTTGGTTAATTGACAAGGTCTAGTATGAAAATCCCGTGGACGGAGGAGCCTGGTAGGCTGCAGTCCATGGGGTTGCTAGGAGTCAGACACAACTGAGCGACTTCACTTTCATGCATTGGAGAAGGAAATGTCAACCCACTCCAGTATTCTTGCCTTGAGAATCCCAGGGAAGGGGGAGCCTGGTGGGCTGCCGTCTTATGGGGTCGCACAGAGTCGGACACAACTGGAGCGACTTAGCAGCAGCAGTATGTACAGTAAGTTCTCCATTAGGTTTATTTTACATACGGTAAGGTCTTCCCTGATGGTTCAGCAGTGAAGTATATCTGCCTGCAATGCAGGAGATGCAGGTTCTATTCCTGGATAGGGAAGATCCCCTGAAGGAGGAAATGGCACACCACTCCAATATTCTTGCCTGGAAAACCCCCATGGACAGAGGAGCCTGGTGGGCTACAGTCCATAAGCTTACAAAGAGTCGGACATGACCGAGCAACTGAGCACACAGGACTATATCTACCTATGGAAGAGGACTATATTCTAAAGGGTAGTTGGAATTAGTGATAGCATATCCTGTTTGATAACCTTCAGTTTCAGTTTTGAGGCATGATCCATTAATAATCAGGTCAGAGTTCTCAACGAGAGGCTCCAGCAAACACGAGCAGAGTACAGAGTTCCCCAACTGAGGTATGAGGCTCCCCTTCCAGCTGTAATCAGACAGTGAAGGGATTCAGGGTATTGCAGTGGAGAGTAACGAGAGGGAGACAGTGAAAGAATTTCATGAAAAGTTAACTGGCTGGCTGAAAAGCGGTGCGTGTTCTCAGGCAGCAGTGATGTTTATACTGTATGGGAAGCCATGAGGTCAAGAAGGGAGCCTAGATCTAGTTCAGCAGAAGTACCAACAAGTTGTACAGCAGCACTATCCTAGATCATAGCAATCAATGAGTTTTTGATGATTCCCATGAAATTGAGTTACAACTGCAAAACCTTATCCAGATTGCACAAATGGACAAAAAGTCTTGTTGTAGTTAATGATATTGAAGTAAGGTTGTTGAAGAACTCTCTCTTGTTAGAAAAGGCCTGTTAATGCTTGGACTTTCTAAAGAGTTTCTTTACTGTAGCCTCAGTCAAATCCTAAAATGCTGCTGTAATTTCAGTGAAGCCTGGCATCCATCGTCTAGAATACCCAGTTAAACTTAGAAATTCTTTTAGTAGCTATTTTTTTGAAGAGTCTAAGATAAGTTTAGATTGTTTTTAGTCTATCAGGAAATAGTGTTCTGTCCCTCATTATATAGGTTATATCCTAAATAATGAATGGTATTTTAGCAAATTTGTCTTTTGAAACTATATGTTCCTTTTCTGCTAAGGCTGAATACTTTTCTTATGAGTTTCCTTGTTCTCTGAAGAAAATAGGAGATCATCCACATATATTTCACAATTGACTCACAAGAGAAATTTAATCTTTAAGTATTGATTTGAGGAAAAAAAGAAAAAAACCCGGGGTGTGATTGTCCAGATATATTGCTGTCTTACTCAGGTAAAGGCAAAAATATATTGTCTATTCTGTTCTAAAGCCACACTGAAAAAGACAGTGATCTAATATGGTAAAGCAAGTGGCTTCAGGCAGAGTTAATAACAGGGTGGTATTTACATTAAGCACTATCAGGAACCAAAGGATAACAATTTTACTAATGCCCTGAGGTCTGAACAAACTGATATCCTCATCCGTCTAGTTTCTTTACTAGCAGGACAGGAGTATTATGAAGGTTACTGAGTAATGGTCTTGGGATATAAAGCTTTCAACTATAGGTTTAATCCCTTCTTTGGCTCCTGGCTTCAAGAGATATTGGGTAAGTTTGTATAAGTTTGGTAGGATCTGCCTGAATTTTGCTAAGTTTTGCTTCTATTATTTTTCCTATGTAAACTGAAACTTTAGCTAATAGTGTCAGATATGATGTAAAGACCTTTATCTGGGCTATGTACCAAATATAATGGAGAAGATAAAGGCCCAGCCAGAGAAGACACAACTTGATTATGTATAAGAGTACCCTTAAGAAACTGTCCCTCTGGTGTGTATTTAATGTTATAGTCTCATTTACAAAGTATTTAATAAATTTTTCACTATTAAGTTTGCAGGGGTGGTATCGCAGAGCAGGAAGGAATGTTTTTAGTCAAGGGCTCACTGGTTAGAGTTAAGGGCTAGGAGACAGGGAATATCTATGGTTATTTGAAATACCTACCATCTGAGTGGTGTGTTTAACTCTTAGACAGCTGAGCAAACATGGTAAAGCTTAACATAGATAAAGAGGAGTGTCTATGTCTACCAGTAATTGATGAGGCTAACTATTTATATTTATGTTTAATTCACACTGAATGTTTAAAGTTGAAAATACAGAGCTCTTTTTCCTTCCTTGCATCATCCCTTATTCATCTAAATAAATTTTTATTTACCTTGGTTTTTCTTTGGATGAGACTACCATTTTTTTTCCCCAGTGTCAATTCAATTTACAAACATCTACAACTCATCCTTGGCAATAGGTGGTTAGTTTGGAAGTGAGCTACCTAACAATGTGATCTATGGGACCTTAAGATTATTTGGGTTCTATCTTGTTTTTTGTTCTAAAGCCCTTTTAAGATGTTCTGTCAGGTATAATTCAGGTAAAGGGACTATTTAAGATTCCAATTTCATCTTTATTGCCAATTTCATGTTTAATTCCATTGTCAAAATGAGATGAAAGGACTGCCCCTTCTTGAATTTCCAAATATATATTTTTGGAAAGTATTTTCCAATCTTTTTAAAAATTTCCCATTATTTCATCTCTCTTCTATTTGCATGATTAAACTGTGGTGCAGCCAAATTTTTAAATTAAAAAAATTTTTTTTACTATGTAATTATCCCTTTTTATTTAACTTGTATGCAGAGTACATCATGAGAAACGCTGGACTGGATGAAACACAAGCTGGAATGAAGATTGCCGGGAGAAATATCAATAACCTCAGGTATGCAGATGACACCACCCTTATGGCAGAAAGTGAAGAGGAACTCAAAAGCCTCTTGATGAAAGTGAAAGTGGAGAGTGAAAAAGTTGGCTTAAAGCTCAACATTCAGAAAACGATCATGGCATCTGGTTCTATCACTTCATGGGAAATAGATGGGGAAACAGTGGAAACAGTGTCAGACTTTCTTTTTGGGGGCTCCAAAATCACTGCAGATGGTGACTGCAGCCATGAAATTAAAAGA
>SJYV01010363.1:680624-695051 GCA_006410875.1 Neotragus pygmaeus | reverse complement strand
AGAACACTGGAGTGGGTTGCCATGCCCTCCTCCAGGGGATCTTTCCCACCCAGGGATTGAACCCTCGACTCTCAAGTCTCCTGCATTGGCGGGAGTCACCTGGGAAGTCCGCTGGAGAGCCTAGCCAGGTCATATTTCTCTCTGTGCTGGGAGTAGGGCTGGGAGCACTGAAGGGCTACAATGAATGCTAGTTAAATGAATCAAGATTCAAGTCAAGAATCTTACCACCACCTGGAAGTCATCCCAGGTGAGTCACAGAAACTTCTTCTTCTGGGACTTCCGTGACCATCCAGTGGTTAGGACTCCACACTTCTGCAGCAAGGGGCATGGGTTTGATCCCTGCTTGGGGAACCAAGATCTCACATCTCCCCAGGCTTCTGACAAAACATCCTGAGATGTCTGGGCTTCTGCCCCAGCACTTCCTGACCAGAGACAAGCCCATCAACCCATGATATTAGTAGCACGACAGGGTGACTCCTCTGCTTGAAAGGAAAGAAAGGGGGCTTCCCTGGTGGTCCACTGGTCAAGAATCCGCCTTCCCATGCAGGAGGCTCGGGTTTGATCCCTGGTTCGGGAACTAAGACCCCATATGCCTTGGAGCAACTAAGCCCATGTGCCGCAACTAAGACCCAACACAGCCAAATAAATATTTTTAAAAAAGAAAAACCATGAAGAGGGAAATGACATAGTCATCACTGTCAACCTTGGCAAATAAACGCTGCTATTACACACTCCAGAACTCGAGCGGCGACACGTAATTAGGCACAGTTTCAATCAGCAGCACGATGCAGTTAGGTGGGAGCGCCAGGGTATGAGTGGCTCATTTGCACTCAGAAGAGATGAGGATGTTGATTTTCATACAAACACTGCCTCTAAGATTCCCAATTAAACACACACATTAATGTGTTTAAGGCCTTACCTGGGCAAAATACTTTTTCTGAGAAAAGGAGCAGGGAAGTGGTAATGGCTGTGTTTCTGAGTGGCAGAAGCAGGCTTATTAGGACTTGTTTTCTGATTTTCATTGTAAACACCCTGGAAAGTATAGAGAACAATAAAGAAGAAAATAAAAATCTATAATAATCTTATCACACACTTGATCCTATCACCCATTTGATTCACTCTATCTACAGTCAATAACTCACTCAGTAAAAGCTTGCATCTAGTCCCAGGGATTTAAATGTTGTCTTTATGCACAAGATTCTCAAATTAATATCTCCAGCCTCCTCCTGTCCACCAAGCTCCAGACTAGGTGTCAGGGGATAAAGCCCTGTGGGTATTTAATAGCATCAGAAACTCACTGTGGTCACAGTAAACCTCTTGCTTTCTATCCTCTCCTCACGGAACTGTTTCTCCCTTGGATCTTCCCCAATAAACACCACTGTCAGTCACCCAGTTACTAAACCCAAAATTAGAAGACATCATGACCTAACCTTCCCACATNCTGCAGATGGTGACTGCAGCCATGAAATTAAAAGACGCTTACTCCTTGGAAGAAAAGTTAGGACCAACCTAGATAGCATATTCAAAAGCAGAGACATTACTTTGCCGACTAACGTCCATCTAGTCCAGGCTATGGTTTTTCCTGTGGTCATGTATGGATGTGAGATTTGGACTGTGAAGAAGGCTGAGCACCAAAGAATTGATGCTTTTGAATTGTGGTGTTGGAGAAGACTCTTGAGAGTCCCTTGGACTGCAAGGAGATCCAACCAGTCCATTCTGAAGGAGATTAGCCCTGGGATTTCTTTGGGAGGAGTGATGCTAAAGCTGAAACTCCAGTACTTTTGGCCACCTGATGCGAAGAGTAGAGTTGACTCATTGGAAAAGACTCTGATGCTGGGAGGGATTGGGGGCAGGAGGAGAAGGGGACGACAGAGGATGAGATGGTTGTATGGCATCACTGACTCGTTGGACATGAGTCTGAGTGAACTCCAGGAGTTGGTGATGAACAGGGAGGCCTGGCATGCTGCAATTCATGGAGTCGCAAAGAGTCAGACACGACTGAGCGACTGAACTGAACTAATGGTTAAAAAGCATGTAACGTAAAATTTAAAATTCTTAACTACTTTTAAGAAAGGAGCTTAGTAGTGTTGGACTTCCCTGGTAGCTTGGACAGTAAAGAATCCACCTGCAGTGCAGGAGATGTGGGTTCAGTACCTGGGTTGAAATTATCCCTTTGAGAATTCATGACTGCTTGGAGAATTCCATGGACAGAGAAGTCATGAGGTCAGAAAGAGTCAGACACCACTGACCAACTAATAATAGTGTTAACTACATTTACATTATCATGCAACAGATCTTCAACTGATTTTCACTGGAAATATTTTGGGTATGACTTTAGGAGACTTTGCTCTACTGGCAGCTGCATTTTTTTGACTCTCAAGTTTATTGAGGAAGGAAGGATCCTGCAGTTCCCTTTCTGGGTCAGTCCAATAACGTTTTGCAATTCAGAATTTAGCATCTGATGTTCCAACCAACATGTGTATAACTTAATATAGATCAGATAACCATGGGTCTCACCTGCAATGCAGAAGATCTGGGTTCAATTCCTGGGTTGGGAAGATCCCCTGGAGGAGGGCATGGCACCCCACTCCAGTATTCTTGCCTGATGAATCCCCATGGACAGAGAAGCCTGGCAGGCTATGAGTCCATGGGGTCGCAGAGTCAGACATGACTTAGCAACTAAGCACAGCAAAACCATGAGTCTAATGCACTCCAAAGAATTTTAAGTTGTTCTATGAATATTTGTTGGTCTCGTCTGCGTTTAAGGATACCTTAGTTATAGCTCATGATTTAGTTTGGTTCTAAAGTTTAAATTCTACAGTTGCCTACACACCTGATTCATGGGAGGGATGGATCTTAAGAGGAAACTGGAGTTTCAATTTGTAAAAAAATTAGGTGATCTGGACAAGAGAAACAAAAGGAAGGAGTCCACAGAGGTACAAACAGAGAGATTAGAAAGGAAAAAGGAAGAGGAATATTTGATAGTGGGAAGCAACTGGAAGATAAGCCTGGGGAGGAATTACCTCGGAAATGCATCTTATCTTTCAATATACAAGCTTGTCAAATTGCTCATTGTCATTAGCCAAAGAATCTTCTAGGGAAGAAATTTTTGATGAGAATTTTATTTGGAGGCCTCTACTACCAATAAAAAATGCTGCTCATTGGGCTTGAAAAATATTATTCTCTTTCCTTCTAGGATATCTCTAAAATGATCAATTAAAGATTGGAGACAAGATGGCAGAGTAGAAGGACCTTGAGCTCACCTCTCAGGAGAAGACAAAAATCACAACTAAATGATGAACAACCATCAATACAAAAGACTGGAACCTATCAAAAATAATTCCACATTCAAAGACATAAAGAAGAAAGCCAACAAGAGGGTAGAAGTCACATTTGCAATATAGTAAAATCCCTTACCCTCTGGGTGGGCGACCAGTTCTCCGAGTAAGAGTTCTAGCCCCACATCAGACTCCCCAGCCTGAGAGCCTAGATCAGGAGCCCCCAGAGCATTTGGCTTTGAAAGCCAGTGGGGCTTGATTGCTTGGGGAGAACCAGAGATTCTACTTTTGGAGGGCACACAAAAGGTCTGGCACATGCCAGAACCCAGGGTGGGAGCAGTGATTTCAGAGAAGCCTGGGCCAGACCTACCTGCTAGTCTTGGAGGGTCTCCTGGGGAGGCAGGGGGTGGCTGTGCCTCTCTGGGGTCACAAAAGCTGGTGGCAGAAATATCAAATGAACAATTGTGCTCAAGTCAAACATTCTCCAGGTGGCAATATCAAATGAACAATTGTGTTCAAGTCAAATGTTCCCCAGAATGGCCACTAAATGCCAAATCACCTTCAGTGAAGTTATGCCATTAGAGAAATAGGTGCAAGATTTAAGAGAGCATTCATAAGAAGCAGGACTTTTTCTAACAAAAAGAGGTGATTCAGACTTAGACAAATCTGTAGCAATAGTCACTGAAAAATGATGATTATGTACCTCATGCCTTGGGCCCCAACTAATATTTATTTGCCTCCAAACACAGACCTGGCAGTCTGCACCTCACAATAGGCATCAAGCTCTCAGAACTCTCAAAGTCAAACTTTCAAATCAGGAATTAAAGATGGAAGGAGACCTCTATCCAGTCTTGTTGTTGACACATTTCTTTTTTTCTAAATGGACACTGGCTTCAGAAATCATAAACTCAATTGTTGATGAAGCTAGCTTTTGCACCATGGGCTTATACCGTATAAAGGTCTTAAACTCTGTAAGTATCTATGCCTATGTTCTATTCAGTAAGTCTGCTTCTTATCACAACCCATTTACAGACACAACCAAACATGGAAGCACAAAACGGGATGAAAAGGAGTGGCTTGATTCCACCAAGGATGCGAAACAATTGGAAACCAATAGCAAAACCCTGGTACCAAACTGAAAATAAACAGTCAAGTAACACAAAAACTGCCAAGTTTAGGCCTAGTGCTGACTTATCTCAGCAGTGTGGATTCAATGAGCATCAAGCAGCAAAATACAGGGGCCTCCATGAGCATCAGACATCAAAGTGACAGGCAGTGCAGAGTGGATCTCAGTGGAACCTTCAGGAAAACTGGGGAAATAAACAAAGACCATCCAAATGAGAATGAACAGACCTACTTATTGAGAACTTTGTACAGCGTGGGAGTCAGTCACCATCACTTACATTTGACAGAGACTCAAAAGCAGGCAAGGGGGTGGAAAACTTTATAGTGCAAAATGGAAGACCCCAGGTGTGCTTTGATTAGAGATTTGTTAACACAGGAGAGCAGGAGCTGGGCTAACAGGAAGCCAGGTATTCTGTGTGATTGGTTTGGAGAACACATGTGGTTCTCTCTTGTTGGTCCTGAGCTGAAGTGGAGACAAATAAATAGGGACACTGGCACTCGTAGACCATGTCCTGACCATCCTTGCCTGATTGCTGCAGAAGCGCTGGTTTAACTTTCCAGGCTGGTTGCTGCAGAGATGATGGGTCAAAGTCCTACTGTTATATATGGTTTATCCATTTGTAAATGTAGTGTCTGAGGGAAAATCCTATGACTTGTATTAACTTTTCTCAATGTGTTCTAGCCCCAATCCTGGTAAAGAATAGACGTTTAATAAACATTTATGAAGAAGAAAGGTGATGAAAGAGAGAGATAAAAAGCCCAAATAGCAGTGAACCCTAATTAAGGATGATAAACTAAAGGAAATGTCAGTGGAATGAAGCCATTTGAGATCATAGGAAATATGCCTTCAGGTGGTGTTGTTTAGCTGTGATCCACAGAAAGAGGAGTACAGAATCCTTCAACATGATATGCAACATTCTGAAAAGATGTCACTTAATCAGAGAGAAGCTACAGGACATCATGTGAAAATGAAAAGAGTCGCAATGACTGGCAAAAAATATTGTCCTCCCAAGCAAAAGAGATGGTCTTTGAGGTAGTGTCTTGAGGAACTACCTGTTCAAGTAAGTGTCTTTTCAACCCCTTGCCTTTGAGGAGAGAGCACTGTCAGAAACTTCTGAAACATAGTAATAAATAAGAAGTGAATGTTAACTTCTAGAGGAAACCTTATATTGCTCCCACAGGTACCTGAGGCAGACAGGACATTAATCCAATGCCTTTGCTTCGCACAGACACCTGCATGCATGCACACCCCCCACATGCCACCGTTACCCCCATGACCACATACACACAAGAGACAGAGAGAATTTAATAGATTCCAGCGTTACCTGGAGAAAAATAGTTATGGGTTCTCTAAAAAGGAAGTATCAATAAATCAGTGCCTAAGGTATCTGTGAGAGGTCAAGCTAAGAAGCTGGCAGTAAACCAGGGGAGGTTAGGAAAGAAATAAATTGTATGTTAATTTCAAATTAGCATTTACACTGGTTCCTGGCTTCAAAGGACAAGGATCTGAGAGAAAGCAGTCAGAGGAGGAAAATTATTCATCCTAATTGAAAAAGGACTGTCTTGAGGGATTCATCCTAAAGAGGAAGGCTCTTGGGATTATTGTAATCTATCACCTGTATTTGGCTGAGCAGTATGGAAGTAAAAGCCATCTCCTCTGGGCCGAGAAGCTGGGTACCCCATCAAATCAAGTGATGGTCTAAGGCATCAAGAGATATTTAACTCAGAGCAAAAAGGAAACCAAGGAAATTTTAATACCCTGAATGGCCAACAGCTATCTCAAGGTGCTAGAACTATAGCAATAACTTCAAAAAGTCTAAAATGATATGGTAATAGAAGAGGAAAAATAATTTTCCCTCAACTCTTGGCTGACACCCCTGTAACAAAAGAGATTAACAAGAGAAAAACAAGATTTTTAATATGTATACCTCATGTATGCCTGGGAGATACCCAAGGAAAATTGAGTAACTAAAAGTGAAGTCTTAAAACTCCAGTTTATACATAGCATCTTCAATAAAGAACTATAAACTCATGGAGAAATTATGAGAGAAAAGAAAGCTGTTTTTGACTTTCAACGGTAACAAAATGTGGGAAGGTAGATCTATGGGAGGAAGCTAGGAGCAGATAAAGCCTAGTTAGTTGTTTATTATGTAGATTTCTCTGGCACCTTCTACAACCTAAAGCTCTTTAGGCACTGGGGATTAACTACTGGGGATTAACTGTTGACCTTGCTGGTGGAGGGGAGAAGGAGGACACATTTATGTGCTGCAAAACCTATTTAGGCAAATAGGAGGGGAGCAGGGAACATTTCTTGTACCTGCTTCTTCTCAGTTGCTGCAGCTCAAAACAATTCTTATGCCAAAGAGGCATATTTGGGGGTAGCATATTCTACTGGGCTTCCTTGGCGGCTCAGATGGTCAAGAATCTACCTGCAATGTAGAAGACCTGGCAGGCTACAGTCCATGGGGTCTCAAAGAGTTGGACATGACTGAGCAANCAAAGAGGCATATTGGGGGTAGCATATTCTACTGGGCTTCCTTGGCGGCTCAGATGGTCAAGAAGCTACCTGCAATGTGGAAGACCTGGCAGGTTACAGTCCATGGGGTCTCAAAGAGTTGGACACGACTGAGTAACTGACACTATTCTACTCCTCCTCCAGGGCGATGGATTCTTTATGCCTTGTATTGGGTTAAACGGTGATAGCCCCACTCCCTCTTCCCACCCCGAACCCCCACTTTGTGTCTACCTAGGAATTATGAAGGCTTCCCGGGTGGTCAGAAGGGAAAGAATCTGCCTGCAATGCAGGAGACTCNAGGGCGATGGATTCTTTATGCCTTGTATTGGGTTAAACGGTGATAGCCCCACTCCCTCTTCCCACCCCGAACCCCCACTTTGTGTCTACCTAGGAATTATGAAGGCTTCCCGGGTGGTCAGAAGGGAAAGAATCTGCCTGCAATGCAGGAGACTCGGGTTTGATCCCTGGGTCAGAAAGATCCCCTGGAGAAGGGAATGGCTACCCACTCCAGTATTCTTGCCTGGAGAATCCCATGGACAGAGGAGCCTGATGGGCTACAGTCCATGGGGTCTCATACTAGATAAGGGTTGGGGGAGCTTAATGTAGTGACTGGGTATCCTATAAAGAAGAAGGAATCTGACACAAACACAGGGGAGCAGGACAGAGGCAGAGGGACTGTAGTGATACAACCCAAGGAACTGCAAGGATTGTAGCAAACACCAACTTCTAGGCAGGTCAAAGGATGGATTCTCCTCTGTGGCCCTCTGAGAGAGTGTGGCCCTACCAACATCTTGATTTGGGGCATCTAGCCTCCAGAACTATGAGAAAATAAAATTTTGTTGTAGCAGTTTGTTACAGCAGCCCTGGAAAACTAGTGCAGCCCAGAGAAGAAAACTGGATGGCATATTCAAAAATGTATGACAAATTCAATACCTATTTATCATGTACTAACTATGCCCCAAATTGGGGCTGCAGAGAACACAAAGATACATATGACCAGATCCTGCTTTGGAAGAACTTAGAATCAAAACTGTCACTGACTTTTGTGGGGGAAAATTTTTTTTTCTTTTCCTTTCAATGACCCTGTCAGGTTAGCAACATAGTGGGAAAAAGATACAAGAGGATCAAAGCCGTGAGTACTCAGCACTTAGGCCATATTACAAATGACTTGTAAACCACTGCAGAGTTAAAAAAAAAAAAAATTTATAATAATAACTTCAGGACAAAGTGGTACATTGCAAATCAAATGGTTTCTTAAGCAGTTCTGTAGAGGAAAGGAAACTTTTTGAACTACTTTTCTTCTCCCTTCCCCCAGGATTCTTTCTTTTCCATAATTAGGAAGCCACCATGAAGCAGCGGGAAGCAAAGTGTTGGTGGGGAGGTAATTACTAATAGCGACATCAGTGCTGACATACACTTGCTAGGAAAAAACCTCTGGCATTTTTACCTATAACAAACCTGTCATCAGTGAAGGCACTTAAGAAAGCTTCTTTGCTAGTCTTCCGAAAACTAGAGAAAATAATTATGGTAATATAAGGCATTTAACAAGCACTTCATGAGTGAAAAATTCTTTTGCCCAGTTCCTTCTCAAACGATTAGTTCTTAGGGATGGAAATTAACTTCTCTTTGCCCCCAGATGATCAAATTAGAGCAACTCTATCTAGTTTTAATCCCTAAAATTTTAAAAAAATATATATGAATTATAAAGCCTGGAACTTACTATAGTGTTAGTGTTAATTGTTCAGTCATGTCCAACTCTTTACAACCCCATAGACTGTAGCCCACCAGACTCCTCTGTCTATGGAATTCTCCAGGCAAGAATACTGGAGTAGATAGCCATCCCCTTCTTCAGGGGATCTTACTGACCCAGGGATGACAGGTCAAAGGATACAGATGTCCTATATCACAGACAGATTCTTTACCATCTGAGCCACCAGGGAAGATCAACTGACAATTACTATTACTGGAGTTAATTCCTCAAGTGACCTTCCACATCTTCTTATATCTTATATTTTCTTATATCTTTCCTGGGTCAGGAAGATCCCCTGGAGAAGGAAATGGCAACCCACACCAGACATATTACCTGGAAAATTCCATGGATGGAGAAGGCGGGTAGGTTATAGTTCATGGGATCATAGAGTTGGACACGACTGAACAATTAATTTAATTAATTTATATCTTTCCAACACACTGTAGGTTTGAGATACTTCAAAGAAAAATTGCACTGCACATGGTAAAATAAATAAGGATTTTATTCAAGACCATGCTGGTTTTAGAAAAGGCAGAAGAACCAGAGATCAAATTGCCAATATCTGCTGGTTCATGGAAAAAGCAAGAGAGTTCCAGAAAAACATCTATTTCTGCTTTATTGACTATGCCNGTTCATGGGGTCACAAAGAGTTGGACACACTGAGCGACTGAACTGAATTGAGCTGATCTCAGTAGAGGTCATTATTGTTGTTGTTCACTCCCTAAAGCATGTCTCACTGTTTGCAATCCCATGGACTGCAGTGTGCCAAGAACCTCTGTCCTCCACTGTCTCCCGGAGTTTGTTCAAATTCATATCAATTGAAGTCGGTGATACTATCTAACCATCTCCTTCTCATCCTCGGCCACCCTCTTCTCCCTTTCGCCCTCAATCTTTCCTAGCATCAAAGTCTTTTCCGATGAAATGGCTCTTCCCATCAGATGGCCAACGTATTGGAGATTCAGTAACAGAGAGAGATTGAACATAACTGTGGAAACCAATAGCAGCTGGGTATTTGTAGCCAATGGGTAGGACGAGGGAATAGAGAAAAAGTTATGAGGAATTTGGTTTGGTGTCAAGGATACAGGGACCCACTACTAAACTGGTTTGGCAGGATTCTTACTGAACTAGGCTGACAGGCCAAGGATAAGGCCTAGTAGAGAAGAGGGCTCAGAGCAGCCCAGCTAAAATGTAGTCAGGGAGCGACAGTCCTCTCAGATGATACAGTCAATCAGTCTTNGGGACCCACTACTAAACTGGTTTGGCAGGATTCTTACTGAACTAGGCTGACAGGCCAAGGATAAGGCCTAGTAGAGAAGAGGGCTCAGAGCAGCCCAGCTAAAATGTAGTCAGGGAGCGACAGTCCTCTCAGATGATACAGTCAATCAGTCTTCACACTAACAGAGGTGTGATAGCCCAGGGTCCAAGAACTGGACTACATTTACCCACATGGTTGATTGTGTTTGTTTTACTTTCCTTTGGTTCATTGGCCAATCATTCAAAGTAAACTTAGAAATTATTTTGAAGGCATAATTTAGAAGTCATCAGAGTCATTTTTAACTAGCTGGTATTTGTGAATTTACAGAAAGCCTACAATTCAAATAACTCATATGCTTATATATCAATAAAAACCATCAGGGGACTTCTATGGTGATCCAGTGGTAAGATCCCAATGCAGGGGGCCCAGGTTCAATCCGTGGTCAGGGAATTAGACCCCACACACTGCAGCTAAGAGCTTGCATGCCACAGTGAAAGACCCTGCATGCCACGATGAAGGCTGAAGATCCCACATGCAGCAACTAAGACTTGGGGCAGCCAAATAAATATATAAAATATTTTATAAAAAATAAAAAATAGCTTCCATGGTAAGTTTGCTCTGTTCCTTGTTCAACAGCTGTTACATATAATGGAGAAAAGAAAGACAGTGTAGACATCAGTCAGGAACAGGGGCCTCACCAGGTGCCCACACAGCTGGAGTGGATTGCCATTCCCTTCTCCAAGGTACTTATTGACTCAGGGATCAAACCCAGGTTGAATCCCCGGGGACCTCCTGAGGGCCTCCCAGTTCTCCCCATTAGGAGAGCTTCAGACTCATTGTCTGAGTTGCTCAAGGTCACATGCAGAAGCCAGGATTTGAAGCCAGGCCTGTCTGACTCCAAGATAAGATTCTTTCCATTACACCAGCACCTCCCAAACACCAGGCCTTGGACCTGGGCCAGCTCAAAATTAAGTTATAAGCTGTCAGAAGCAAAATGAAAAATACAAGGACAACGTAGCGGGTTTTTTTTTTTTTTTAACAGAATTAATTCGATTTAAAGCATTGTTCTTTTTCTGAGATTGTGGCCACTTTAGTGTTGAAAAAGTTCTTTCTATTATGAAATGATAGTGGTTATGATGATTACTTGTGTTTGTTTTTGCTTCTCAATATCCTTACCAGACAAAATTTAAAACTTGGCCAAGCTGTAAATGACACCTGAATGTTTTTGATATTTTGTCGCTCATGGAATTTTAGAACCTGGAAATCACCTCTGCCAAAAGGTAAGTTCCCGTGAAGTACATGGGAAATAAGCAGCTTAGCTTGTTCATTTGCTGCCTCCCCCACTCCCATGATCACCTCAAAGTCTGAAATTTAGAGAAGTCACTCCAACTAAAAGAAAAATTAACATCTCTAATTGTTTTGGTTTTCTGATTTTTCTTTCTTTTTTTTTAATTTTTATTGGAGTATACTTGCTTTCCAGTGTTGTGTTAGTTCCTGCTGTACAGCAAAATGAATCAGCTATGTGTATACATATATCCCCTCTTTTTTGGATTTCCTTCCCATTTAGGTCACCATAGAGCACTGAATAGAGTTCCCTGTGCTACAGAGTAGGTTCTCATTCATTTCAGTCTCGTCCCTCAGTCGTGTCTGACTCTTGCTGACCTGACTCTTTGAGACCCCATGAACTGAAGCACACCAGGCTTCCTTGTCCATCACCAACTCCCAGAGCGTGCTCAAATTCATGTCCATCGAGTCGATGATGCCCTCCAACTATCTCATCCTCTGTCTTCCCATTCTCTTCCTGCCTTCAACCTTGCCCAGCGTCAGGTCTTTTCCAATGAGTCAGTTCTTCGCAACAAGTGGCCAAAGTATTGGAGCTTCCCGTTCAGCATCTGTCCTTCCAATGAATATTCAGTTTCTTTTAGGATTGACTGGTTTGATCTCCCTGAAGTCCAAGGAACTCTCAAGAGTCTTTTCTAACTCCGCAGTTCAAAAGCATCAATTCTTCAGCACTTGGTCCAACTCTCACATCCATACATGCCTACTGGATACTTCTTACAAAATGTGGTCCACTGGAGAAGGGAATGGCAGATCACTTCAGTATTCTTGCCTTAAGAACCCCATGAACAGTATGAAAATGTTCTTATTAGTTATCTATTTTATACATAGCAGTGCATATACGTCAACCACAATCTCCCAATTCATCCCATGCCTCTTTTTCCTCCTTGGTGTCCATACATTTGTTTTCTACATTTGTGTCTCTATTTCTGCTTTGCAAATAGGTTCACGTTTGTACCATTTTTCTGGATTCCACATATATACATTAACACACAATGTCATGGAACAAGGACAGACACCAAGGCACACCTAGAGAGGATGAGCATCGAGACAATTCTAAGGAATAGAAGAAAACCAGCCATTGGAGGGTCTAATGGCAAGAGGAGAAGCCAAAGGATATTGCTCAGACTGAGAGACAGTATGTGTGCTATTTCTTCTGTAGAGAGCACAAGCAGAATCATTATTCTCTATGGAATCTACCTTGTTTTTCACCTCTCCAGGGCTCCACCCCCTGGAGGGATGCTCACCTTCACCCATGAGGATGCACATTTCTCAGTGAACAGGCAGAAGTACAGACAGATCAGCATTCCTATGCACTCAAGAAAGGCTTACTTCCCAGGTTCCTCATTTTCAAGGGCTACTATTTTTAGGTGACCAGTTTTGAAGATGACCAGACATCTCTGACATAACAGGAGGTGTTCTATTTTTCACTTTTGCCTGCTTGCTTACTGGATGTAATAGAAAAAAAAGAAGATGGTCTCATTTCCTACTGAACCAAAAGAGACAGTACGTCATATTTAAGACCCTTACAGTCAAGAACACTGGGTGTGTAACAGTCCACATTCAGTGGGTAATTCAGCTCTCTAAATTCTAGGGGCCTCTGTTCCCTTGCTTATAAAATGTGAATAATAATATTCCCCACTTAATAGAGTTGCTGTAAGAATTGAAAACTGTATGTTCAGTACTACAAAGACCTCCAGGTATATCCAATCAGTTCAGTTCAGTCACTCAGTCATGTCCAACTCTTTGCAACCCCATGAACTGCAGCACACCAGGCCTCCCTGTCCATCACCAACTCCCAGAGTCCACCCAAACCCATGTCCATTGAGACGGTGATGCCATCCAACCATCTCATCCTCTGTCATCCCCTTCTTCTCCTACCCTCAATCTTTACCAGCATCAGGGTCTTTTCAAATGAGTCAGCTCTTCACATCAGGTAGCCTATTATTACATGGATTATATTTACTATAAGTAGGATAGCTGAGCATGTCCTAACACACAATAAATAATAAACATATACTACTAAAGAGAGTTGATTGCCTAAACTTGAAGTAAAAAAGTTCAAGGAGGCCTAACAAGCATGTCTAGCTGTTGTTATACTCTCCCAATGATTGGCAGCTACAGAGGATGAGGAATGATACCCACCTCCCACCCCACCCCACGCCCATTCTCCTCACTCAAGAGACTCAACCTTTAATACAGTTCCCTGGGTTTCCACATTGGAGTGGAGTGGATTGTGCAATGTCAGCTATCTGCCACAAGAACGCTAATGATGCTGGTCTATTGTAGCCAGTAAAAAGCATAGTCAAAAGGTCAATAACTCTGTCCTTAGATTGACTCAGACACTGAGAGAAGAAATACCAGGATGGAATGAGGGCTAGGGCATAGGTATTATTCCTGAGGCTGGCCAGCTACTTCCATCCTTCTAGGTTTTGGGAGGGAAGCCATTTTCCAAAGCTCTTTCAAATTCTGGATAGCTCCTCCAATTTATAAGTATTGGTGTCCTTTCTTATTGCTTCCAGATTGTCTCGTACACAACCTTTAAGCTATCATAAGAGTTCATTTTAAACCAAGTCTTCTTTTTCTTGTTAATTTTTTTTCATTGTAAAGCTGATAATCTTATTAGTGGTAAGAGATTTGTGAAACAAAGTTGGATTACTATGAGGGCCATCTGAAGCCAGATTCCTGAAGTCAGGGGTTGCTGAACTACAGCCAGCTGGCCAAGTAGCCCTGCAGCCTGATTTTGTAAATATGTTTTTATTGGAACATGGTCACATCCATACATTTACATACATTCTCTATTGTTGCCTTCTTGCTACAAGAGTGGAGTTAACTAACTGGAACAGAGATTGTATGGCCTGCAAAACTGAAAGTATTTACTATCTGGTCCTGAACAGAAAAATGTACTATTTCCATGCCTTATGGACTCAGATCACTATAAGAAAAATTGGTCAACTCTGACAAAAGTTAGTCAGCTACCATCATGATAATTAAGTAGCCAGTTCTGTCCAAAATTGTCCAGGATTGCAATGTGTCTTAATGAGATCTGACACTTGAAAATATTTTCTGTTTTGATGGTCCAAAAGGGGACCCAAATTACCATCGCTGGACTGTAAGAAACACAAGCTGGAATCAAGATTGCCGGGAGAAATATCAATAACCTCCG
>SJYV01010363.1:647415-669647 GCA_006410875.1 Neotragus pygmaeus | reverse complement strand
GAGGATGAGATGGCTGGATGGCATCATGGACTCGACAGACGTGAGTCTGGGTGAACTCCGAGAGATGGTGATGAACAGGGAGGCCTGGCATGCTGAGATTCATGGGGTCACAAGGAGTCAGACACGACTGAGCAACTGAACTGAACTGATCAATATGTTGTCCACACTATACTCCATTGGATAGCTCTCTTCATAATGTTACTTATGTAACCCCCTCTGTGAAAATTTTTGGAAATTTTCTTTCAATATATATATGTAATATCAAGAATGCTGGGTTACACCTCTGAAGTGTGTAATAATACAGACTGTTCATGTAAGACCAGATGATCATTACTGAAGGAAGAAAAAATTTCCAAAGACAAACAATGTAATTATTGTGTAGGTGGTCATGAGGACAATTTAATTTACTTAAGTATAGTTATTAAAAGTGAAAATGTTAGTCGCTCAGTTGTATCCAATTCGTCACTTCATGGACTGTAGACCGCCAGACTTCTCTGTCTTTTGGATTCTTCAGGCAAGAATACTGGCATTGGTAGCCATTCCCTTCTCTAGGGGATCTTCCTGACCCAAGGGTTGAGCCCAGGTCTTCCACATTGCAGGCGGATTCTTTACCATCTGAGTCACTTGGGGAAGCCCCACGTATAGTTATAAAATGAGGAAAATAGCTGTCCTATGAGAATTTTATGAAATCAATTAAACATGAATGTTAGACCAAATATGTAAAATCACCTCAAAGAGACTAAATGATTACCAAGACACCAAAAATGTTTGTAACCATATTATTGTTAATAAAGTGCTAATGAAATACTAGATCACCTGTGGTAGATTCATGTTGATGTATGGCAAAACCAATACAGTATTGTAAAATAAAAATTAAAAAAAATGATAATAAAAAGAAATACTAGATCAATAAGAAGATTTGGGCTAACAGTGGAATATACAGACAGTAAAGCACAGAGACAAACATTGAAGATACCCATCTAGACTCAGCACAATGAAGTATCTGTCACATCAAGACAAAGTTAGCATCTGGTTGCCTTAAAGGTAAATTATGCCTNCTAGATCAATAAGATTTGGGCTAACAGTGGAATATACAGACAGTAAAGCACAGAGACAAACATTGAAGATACCCATCTAGACTCAGCACAATGAAGTATCTGTCACATCAAGACAAAGTTAGCATCTGGTTGCCTTAAAGGTAAATTATGCCTATGTACATAAACACACCAAATCATCAAAATTTTATTTATTTAAGCACTCTAATTATACACAAAAAATTGCTTGTTTTAGTTCTCACTCATCAAGCATATTTTTAGTAACTTGTATTACCAGATAACATGTCTATAAATGAAAATGTGGTAGCTTTGTAACCAGTTCATGAAACAGTGGTATTGTTTCTTGTATTTGACTAATGGATTTCTATTTTGGCTTTATTCATTTGTTTCTTTTACATTTTCAGCTTTATTGAGGTATAATGGACTGCAAGGATATCCAACCAGTACATCCTAAAGGAAATCATTCCTGAATGTTCATTAGAAGGACTGATGCTGAAGCTGAAATTCCAATACTTTGGCCACCTGATGTGAAGAACTGACTCNCAGTCTTTTCCAATGAGTCAACTCTTCGCATGAGGTGGCCAAAGTACTGGAGTTTCAGCTTTAGCATCATTCCTTCCAAAGAAATCCCAGGGCTGATCTCCTTCAGAATGGACTGGTTGGACTTCCTTGCATTTTCCTGCTAAGGTAACTGAAATCTTCTATTGAATAAAGTCAGTTAGATCTTAAAAACTATTCAGTTGTGCCTTCTAGTTCAAGATGGCGGAGTTGAAGGACTTGCATTCATCTCCTCCTGCTAGTGTTGGAGGGTCTCCTGTGGAGATATGAGTTGGCAGAGGCTAGCTGTGAGGATTGGAGAAGGCAATGGCAACCCACTCCAGTACTCTTGCCTGGTAAATCCCATGGATGGTGGAGCCTGGTGGGCTGCAGTCCATGGGGTCACTAAGAGTCAGACACGACTGAGTGACTTCACTTTCATTTTTCACTTTCATGCATTGGTGAAGGAAGTGGCAACCCACTTCAGTGTTCTTGCCTGGAGAATCCCAAGGATGGAGGAGCCTAGTGGGCGGCTGTCTATGGGGTCTCACAGAGTTGGACACGACTGAAGCAACTTAACCTAGTTGACTTAACACAACTTAACACACGTGTTAAATTAAGTGACAACACAACTGAACCTAGATAGCATATTAAAAAGCAGAGATATTACTTTGCCAACAAAGGTCCGTCTAGTCAAGGCTATGGTTTTTCCAGTAGTCATGTATGGATGTGAGAGTTGGACTCTGAAGAAGGCTGAGCGCCAAAGAATTGATGCTTTTGAACTGTGGTGTTGGAGAAGACCCTTGAGAGTCCCTTGGACTGCAAGGAGATCCAACCTGTCCATCCTAAAGGAGACCAGTACAGGGTGTTGATTGGAAGGACTGATGCTGAGGCTGAAACTCCAATACTTTGGCCACCTCATGCAAAAAGCTGACTCACTGGAAAAGACCCTGATGCTGGGAGGGATTGGAGGCAGTAAGTGAAGGGGACAACAGAGGATGAGAGGGCTGGATGGCATCACTGACTCGATGGACATGAGTTTGAGTGAACTCTGGGAGTTGGTGATGGACAGGGAGGCCTGGCGTGCTGCAATTCATGAGGTTGCAAAGAGTCGGACACAACTGAGCAACTGAACTGAACTGAAGCGACGCAGCAGCAGCAGCATCTGTGAGGATGAGGGTACTGGCAGCAGCCTAGAATATTATTTTAATCCACACATGGACTAGAAAAACCAAACCACAGTTGCTTTAATCATATAATTAAGTCATTGTCTAGCTAGATTATAAGTTCCAGGTAACAATAGTACATGTATCTGATCATTTATTAATATGTGAAGAAAACAAAACAACTGTTAGAGGCAAAGAGCGAGTAATAACAAATTTTATCTTTGTAGAATCAAGGCTGCCAAAAATGAAATCATTTTGGTATTGAGAAGTGAAGTACAATAACAATTTGGAAAACAGTCTAACTCACAAAACAGGTGAAAGTGAAAGTGAAGTCACTCAGTCGTGTCCGACTCTTTGGGACCCCATGGACTGTAGCCTATTAGGCTCCTCCATCCATGGGATTCTCCAGGCAAGAATACTGGAGTGGGTTGCCATTTCCTTCTCCAGGAGATCTTCCCAACCCAGGGATTGGACTCAGGTCTCCCACATTGTAGACAGACGCCTTACCATCTAAGTCACCACTGTGACATGCAAGCAAATTATTTAAGCTCAAATTTCTCACTTCATTCAGACCTATATGTTCCAAGACAAACTACAAACTGACTTAACTTTGCCTAGATTCATAAGATCTCTAATTGGAAAACTCCCTAATTTACAAATTCTGACTAGTTCCTGAGAAGCCTGGCCCATATGATCAACTCCAGCCTGCAAGTACATTTCCCTAACTCCATCTTTCTCAAAACACTCTACAGCTACATTGGCATGTATCAATAATAATATTAACAGATTTAACTTTAATAAAGGTATATCTCTGATGTTCTTTGGTCAAGAGTGATAGACTGTGCACATGAATGCTAAGTAGCTTCAGTCGTGTCTGACTCTTTGTAACCCCATGAACTGTAGCCCACCTGGCTCCTCTGTCCATGGGATTCTCCAGGCAAGAATACTAGAATGGGCTGCCATTTCCTCCTCCAGGGGATCTTCCCAAACCATGGATTGAACCCATGTCTCTTATGCCTTCTGCATTTGCAGGCAGGTTCTTCAACACTAGTGCCATCTGGGAAGCCCAGTGATAGACCATGCTTTATTAAATATCACACCTATTTTTAAAGTTTGTTTTCACAAATTTTCTTGAGCAGTAGACATATCAATGTATTAAGAATTTTTTTCTAACACAAATTATATGTTATTTAAATTCTACCTGGAAAAAAAGAAAAGAAATGAGCTGAAACATGGAATCAGTTCAAATAGACAACACCAGGAGAGGGAGCAAGCACAAGAAAATAAAATACTTTACAATCAATAAATGAGTCAACAAATATCAGCACACAAGTCAGATGAAATTTATCCTTTTGAAAAGTATTGTACTGCAATATATTTGGTCTTTTCTACATGCTTTAAATTCTCATAATTTTAAGTTTACACTCAGAATAAATATAAGTACACAATTTAATTTTGTTTCTTATAATGTATGATGGGGCATATATTATCTGAGTTTTAATTATCTCATTTGTAGAGATATTATTTCACATTTAACTTTGAAGAGCCAACCAAATCGTTCTCTTTTACATAGTTAAAGACACTATAAAATTATATTTTATATCTGCATACTTCATTATATATAATCATTCTGCATACATTATATACTGGTGACATTCACTTTACTACGTATAATTGTATACACAAAATCATGTTTATTACACTTTCTGAGCAATTCAAACAATTTTTCTCATGAAGTTTTGACTATATACAGTATTTGCCTGATGTGCTGATTCTAGAAATGAATCATCAAGTAATTTTTTATTCCACTGCAATACCTACAACACAGATGGGTTGATATGAACACATCAAAAAAAAAATGGTAAAACTGTCAGCATGCAGTCAGTTCTTCACTTTATTGACCAAATCTGAATTTTTATTCCTGAAGCTTAAGACAAACATATTTAAATGATATAAACAGCCATAGAGTCATCTGTATAGCAAAGAAAATGACTATGTTAATGATAGTACACAGAAGACCACCAGAAGATGGCAGTCTCATTTCTTTAAGGAATAGGATGACGCTGAGACAAATGGTTGGGATACAAGATGACAGAGTGCGGAAGATGAAATTGTTCAGGTAACTGCTGGCTACTGCCTGTCAGTATAATTCCTTCCCCAGGTAAGGCCAATGAACTCTTGCAGAAAGTGCCAGAAACTGAAAAGCTTAACTTTCAATGCTATGGATTACACCACAAACAATTACATAAGGAGAGAAAGAAAGAGTTCACAATTCATTGGAAACTTTTTCACCACTGCCTTTTTCTCATCTTTCCTGGCACATTCCTCTTTCATGCTGTGTCAGCACACGTGAATGCTGAGATAAAACTGAGGGCATTCCTCTGCTACTTGTTCTAGACTCACCAACTGAAAGAGAAAACAGACTTACTGTGGTCAGGAAGAGACTTTGAGGCCAATAATCTAGTCATATCCACATCCTTCAAAGAAGATATTCCAACCTGAAATACATCTAAATCCAAAATATATATGTATTGATTAACTTCCTTCTCAGCTCTGAGGAGTCAGGCATTAAGGCAGCAGATTGGGCCTTCATGCTGTGTGTCTTCAAAAACCCTCTCATTGATTTTTGTGACTTTCAGATGCACCACCATGAGCTATAGGCTAAACACAAAGAAATCAAAAATTCTAAATTGAAGTTCTATAATAGTTACCCTGCTCTTTTATTTCCTGCCTTTTTGATAAGCTGCTTCTCTCCAACCTATGCATATAGAACAGAAACAATTTGGTTTGCCCTTGAAGAATCCCTCCCCTACCAAAAAAGAACACTGGCATTATTCACATTCTGTCTCTTATACACATCTAGATGTGTATAAGAGACAGGTCATGTATTGATGTGAGAGTTGGACTGTGAAGAAGGCTGAGTACTGAAGAATTGATGCTTTTGAACTGTGTTGTTGGAGAAGACTCTTGAGAGTCCCTTGGACTACAAGGAGATCCAACCAGTCCATTCTGAAGGAGATCAGCCCTGGGATTTCTTTGGAAGGAATGATGCTAAAGCTGAAACTCCAGGACTTTGGTCACCTCTTGCAAAGAGTTGACTCATTGGAAAAGACTCTGATGCTGGGAAGGATTGGGGGCAAGAAGAGAAGGGGACGACCGAGGATGAGATGGCTGGATGATATCACTGACTCGATGGACGTGAGTCTGAGTGAACTCCAGGAGTTGGTGATCGACAGGGAGGCCTGGCGTGCTGCAATTCATGGGGTCACAAAGAGTCGGACACGACTGAGTGACTGAACTGAACTGACACATTTAGCAGCAAATCACAATCTTTCTGGAAAAAAGCACATCTGAGGAGAGAGATGTAGGAACAAAAGTATACTCTTCTGTTTAAGAGAAACTTTCTTAGGTTAAGGGATTGCACCCTATATAGATAGCTCTTAGTAGAAGTAAGCAAACAGCTCTAGAAATCCAGTGATAAATCACTATAAATTGCCTCAATTTAGTCACTTAAGCCAATGCTATATCTAAATGTTTTGCCCTGAAACATGCATTAGAGCAATGATTCTTGAACAGCAGTGGACATCTAGATACCTTGGATGTATTACAAATAAAAATAAATAGATTACCACGACTAAGCTTCATTTCTGATCATTGGATTAGAAACTAAGGGAGACACCCAGGAGTTTATCACTTTCTCATTAGTACCTGACCTCACCCACTAGCCCTCAAAGAAAAGAAACAAAAACATGCCTTAGATATAAGAACTGCTGAGTTTAAGGATCTGGAAAGTCTAGTACATGAACTTGACCAAACTGTTCAAGATTTGGTACCTTGACCACACAGGTTAAGGGTTATGACTATCTCAGCCAGCTGAGTCGTATCTGACTCCTTGCAACCCCATGAATCACAGCACACAAGGCCTCCCTGTCCATCACCAACTCCAGGAGTTCACTCAGACTCACATGCATCGAGTCCGTGATGCCATCCAGCCATCTTATCCTCTGTCATCCCCTTCTCCTCCTGCCCCCAATCCCTCCCAGCATTATAGTCTTTTCCAATGAGTCAACTCTTCGCATGAGGTGGCCAAAGTACTGGAGTTTCAGCTTTAGCATCATTCCTTCCAAAGAACACCCAGAACTGTTCTCCTTTAGAATGGACTGGTGGGATCTCCTTGCAGTCCAAGGGACTCTCAAGAGTCTTCTCCAACACCACAGTTCAAAAGCATCAATTCTTAGGCTCTCAGCTTTCTTCACATGAATGTTAAATCCCAGTTTGTTAAGGGAGGTCTGTATCTACTAAGACTCATTTCCTGGATAGTTCCTTGCTGTTAGGGTATATAAATGTAAAACTTAATTGAAGTATTAAAGGACACTCTTGGGTTGTTTCTGAAGCTTATCTCAGTAATCTTTCTTTAGATGAAGATCAAATGCCTCACACATGACCTTCAATCAAGATTGGAAGAAGACAAAATTTAAGGAACTGTCTCCAACCTGGGTGGAAGGACCTTTCTATCAGGTACTCTTAACTAGCTCATGCCCAGTGAAATTGAAGGAAAATTGACTCTTATGTTAACTCCCACTTCCAAAGGCCCCTAAAGCTGGATTGGTCCATAGAAAGGCCTGCTGCCCTCAAACTCCCCTTAAAACAATGCTCAAACAGAGGAAACTACTCTACACTAGAATGAAAAGAAGATAACATCCAAAGTGACAGCTTGCCCAAGATGCTGATCTTACTTTTATGATCATTTATAATGTTTTCTTGATTCCTTGGACGTATGCCTATTAGTCACATGTTTTCTATCATGGACATGGTTCTATGCTAGTTTAAAAGTCAATTCAATTGTTGGGTTGTGGCCAATTACCTGTGCCTATTACTTCTGGGTTACCTGTTCTCTAGATGGATTTCTGTTCTCTAGGGCTCTGATTGGATTCTCCCTAGGAAATTTATTTTAGATGGGTGTTCAGTCCTGTTCTATCTATTCATGATATTACTAGGTGGGATCCTCTCACCTGGCCAATTAATAATACCTGCTCTGATGCTGGTCACAGATTTAAATTTCTCTTCAGTTCAGTTCAGTTCAGTCGCTCAGTCGTGTCCAACTCTACGACCCCAAGAATCGCAGCANGTTGGAGAAGACACTTGAGAGTCCCTTGGACTGCAAGGAGGTCCAACCAGTCCATTCTAAAGGAGATCAGTCCTGAGTGTTCACTGGAAGGACTGATGCTGAGGCTGAAACTCTAATACTTTGGCCACCTTATGGGAAGAGTTAACTCATTGGAAAAGACCCTGATGCTGGGAGGGATTGAGGGCAGGAGGAAAAGGGATGACATGAGATGGTTAGATGGCATGATCAACTCAATGGACATGAGTCTGGGTAAACTCTGGCAGTTGGTGATGGACAGGGAGGCCTGGTGTCCTTTGGTTGATGGGGTTGCAAAGAATCGGACATGGCTGAGCGACTGAACTGAAGTGGACTGAATGAATGAATGTGGCCTCGGTGATAGTACAAGGCTAATTCTTACTATTTAACCAGAAAAGAAAAAAAAAAAAATCATATGAAAATCCTCAGTGAAGTAAAATTTTGTGATAGATTTAGTCTAGTAACTTTTATTGTAAATAATGGCTTATTCGGATTTATCTCAACCAGCTAATTTGAGGTCTCTATTCCACTTTTAGATTTCAAGAATTTCCCCCCTTTTATTGTTTTTGTGAAATCTGTTAGTGCAAAACTGGCTTTGTTGTAAGTAATCTGTCTTTCTTTTTGGCTGCTTCTAAGGTCTTTGGTGTGCTACAGTTGCATTAAAATGTGTTTACATGGGGATTTCTTTCTTTCTTTCTTTCTTTCTTTCTTTTTTTAATGTATTCTGCTTAGGACTATCTGTGTTTTGTAGAATCATTTCTCTCTTCCATTCTGGAAAGTTCTGACTCATTCTCTCATTGAATATTGCTTCTCCCTTTTTCAGTTTTCTCTCTCTGGATGCATGCTAAATGTATGTGAGATCTCCTTATTCTCTTCTCCATCCTTTAGTCTCCATCACAGTTTATCTTTTTTCTAATTTTGCTGTTTCCTGATGGATTTTTGCTATGTCTAGCTTTTAGTTCAAAAATTGATTCTTCACTGTGTCTAATCTAATCTTCAACTTATTAAATGATTCATTGAAACAGCTGTATTTTTCATTTTGAAACTGGATTTCAGTTCTTTCTAAACCTGTCTGCTTCATTCTAATAGTTTATTAATTTATCACGTTTTTATTTCATTTCTTCATTTTATAATGATTTGTACTACATTTTAAAAAAAAAAAAAAACATGAAACTTGATTTCTCATTGTTTCTCAGAGAACCTAAATTTGCTTTGTAATACTTCCAATGACACTTGCTCTTGGTCCATTGCAGAGATCATGGCCCTATAGAAATGATTCACTTTTGCATTAGTGTAGTCTGTCCTGGGGATAACGCTAATATGCATTATCATCACAAGTACTCAAGAGGCAAACATCTTTTCAAAACAGTGAATGAAGTGAGGCCAGACCTAGGGTTACAAATTCTCAGGGGTGACATTTTTTTTCTTCTATCTACCATGAATATAGATACTTTTTCTCATAGTCTATCTCTGATGGCACATTTTTTTTTTTTCTTAGCCCATCTTTTCACCGAGTGTTAGGATTCTGGTTTTATATGGAGTTAAAGTTAATTAATGTCCCATCTTACAGAGAACAAGTCTGTCTCCCACTCCAAGGGGAAGTTAAAGCCTGGGCAGTAAATCCAGCAAGTGCCCCTAAGACAGTTCAGCTGCTTGATTTTCACCTTCCTCTCATGGGAGTTTTCCCTTTCTGTCTTTAAAACTCAACCAAGCAATCAAAGTGCCTTGTTAAATTTTGCCTACCAACATTTGGGAGGTAGTAATAAGATACCTGGTCAGTCATATTGCTGAAAAGAAGTTTTACAAGGTATTTTAAATTCTCCTTTGTTATTTTACTTTTAGTCTTGACACACATTAATCAAAGCTACCATTTTCATCTGAGTTGAAGGCAAAGAAAAGATGATAGACAAACATTTCTCTGGTGCCAGGACATTTGTCCTTCTGCCAGAAAAGATGTGAATTTCCAGGCTCCCTTCCTAATGGTCCTGCTGCCTGTGTTGCAGGGTACGAAAGGCGTGAAGACTGCGCACATATAGATTAACACTGCACATCAGTCCTTGTGAATATTACTGAACTTTTATTTTTCTCTTGTTAACATTTCTGTATTCCTTTCTGGTATCCCCTTGACTTGCAATTCTCTTTGAGTCAAGGACTTTTTCCTGAGAAAAAGAATCAGATCTCAACCGATCTGAGTAACATAGAAACACTCATTACAGGACCATACTCACCGACTAGGAGTACAAGCTCCCAAGTCATTGAGAGAGAGAGAATTCGTTTCTGTTTTCAAGCACCTGTTTTTCCTCCAACCAATTTCCAGGTAAGGAGCGTGCTTTGTTGTTTAAAAGGAAGTTATGTGCTGTAAAGATAGGAATAGCAATGAAAAAGGAGAAAAAACAGTCCTTAAAAACATCTTCCAGAATGGAAGTCTCCCAGCAAGTGGAAGTCATCTAGTGCTCCTGACAAGTTAAATCAGTGGCCTAATTATTTTTGTACAGGAAAGGTGACTCAGAAAGAATATGAAGAATGTCTTACAGAAATCTGCATATTTATCTCATTCTTAAACCTACTCTTTTCAACTCCTACTCTCATATTTATGGACAAAGGAAAGGGTGAAAAAAAATTTTTAAGGCCACATGATGTGCAGGCTGATTAAAAGTGAAAGCCAGATCTGCTGACAATTGACAAAAGATCAGGCAGTCATTTATTTAATTGAACTCCAAGTGACAGGAAGGTGAGATGGTTATCGAAGAGATTACTCCTTTGTTCCAGCCTCACTGTTTAAGTCATTTCAAATGGAAAAGGAACTTTTTCAATTTCTCTAGGACACTAGCCTGAAGAGATTTTTCAATATTCATCCAGGTAATCAGGATCAAGAATACCATTTGCCTCCCTCACAGAAAGAAGGGATGACAGGCCACTGAAACGGAAGGGCTGAGAATGTTGGATGTATTATCTCAGCTGCATGTCAACGAGATACAGGGAAGTGAATACTCAGTTTGTGCAGTTTGGTTCTTTGTTCAATAGCTTTAAAATATGGTTCAAAAGAGAAACCCCCAACTTCCTCCCTGTCTTCATTAACCTACAGAAGAATTTAATTTCTACTTTACAACTGCTAGAATTCTGACCCAGGAGTATCAAGCTTTTGGTACAGAAAAACTAGATAGCAGAAGCAAACATACAGATATATTTTTCACCTTCTTAGCACTAGATTGATGAGAGAGGAAAGAATTAAAACTTGCTGAGTACCCAGTAAATGCCAAGTAATGTGCAAGGCACATTACATATTTTATTACATCCTCACAATAACCTTATAATAAGAAGGAAATAGCCCAATACTTCATAGAGCTAAAAATACTTTGAAAACACTATCATTCATGCCTCCAACACTTGGGGGTTCTATTTAAAGATTAAAAATAAGAGTCGACTCCAAATTAGAGAGATGTGATGGTCATTGTTGTAAAGCTGAAGTGCTGGTCACTCTGATCAAAAAATTGCTGCCTTCAAGAGAATGTTAGACATTTGCAAGGCAAACTGAATCCCTAGGAATTCTTAGCAGCTAAGGGGTACCTTTAAGGAAAGGGGGAGTAGTGACCCATACTATAATCCTTTCATGAGAGATGACATGGTAGCCTCCCACCATGCTTGATGAATTCATTTCCACAGTATAAGGCTGGAATACATTGGCTAGCTCAGAATGGAAGCAAAAAAAAATCTGGAAAAGCATTGCTATCATCAAATAAACTTTGATTAGTAATACACAAATACAGGCCACTCTAGAAAGGTAGATGAGGATGCCGTCATCAGGCCTTGGGACATAAAAGTGGCACTGTACAGGCTGAGTGGAAGAGTCTGGAGCTTGGAAGCCGCCCATCCATTCACCAACTCTCCTGTTCCAGACGAACACAGCTCTAGGAAGTTGTGGGTCCCACAAGGTTAACCCAGGAGACCTATGTCACCAGGAGATGGGGAATTACCAGATGGTGGCCACGCTGAGGTGAAGGTCAGGAGAACCTCTTTTTCTTCTTCTTTATAAGTTGACCATTAGACCACCTGCAGAAGGAGAGGTCAGATGACCCTTGCCAGAGGTATGTATCTCTGTCACTGCATAGAGTTTTATGTTTATATCCATAAAGCAAGATCACCCATTGAGCAGAGACATGAACTCTGAGCACGAATTGTCTAGATGATGGGAGTGCATCTTCTCCTCTTGATCTTAAAATATCTCTTCCTATGTAGAGTATTAATACAGGATTCCTGGAGGGCAGGGATAAGACCAGCAAGCTACTTTCAACAGAAAAATAGCAAGTGTGGTATAAGGATTTTTTAAGAGATAAAATTCTCAACAGGCTGAATCATAAAGAACACAGGCAGCAGCCTTAGGGGGACAGCACGGGCCACAGCTCAGCAAGGATCAGAGCAGGAAGTTGACTGATCATTTCTCTCTTTTTTCCCAGAGTGCAGAAGCCTTTGCTGTAACTAGGAAGTAGCTTTACATAAAAGTCTGCCAAGCTCCAAAGGATGCCGACACAACATATATGGTCAATTCATGTCCCAGTGCCTTCCTGAGGCCATCTTTGAATCAGATCCACCCATGGTCACTGCTAAACTAGATTGTAAAGTCCTATGATCTATCACTTAATAGGTCCCACCTTCTAACAGAGTAAGCAAGCATTTCTCAAACTATACTCCATGGAGATACAGTTATAGATACATAGATATAGATATACTGAGAAACCCAAAGGAATCAGATGAAGTTTATTTAAGACAATGATTGCCAAACTTATCCAACCATACAACTCTTCAAAAAAAAAAAACAAATAAAGTCTCTTGGGACTTCACTGATCATATTTAATAAACAGTGGTCAAATGGGTAAGTGTATCATTTATAGTCTCTGGGATAACTGGAAATTCAGCCTTATCTCATTGCCTTTGAGTTTTATTCATTCATTTATTCATCAAAATTTATTCAGAATAAACTACATGTCTGCTTTATAAAAATTGCTATATAATACACAGGTAAACAAAACAGATATAGTTCCTGTCATTTGGGAATAAAAATTAGGCAATAAAAAGCATCAAATGACTACTAATAGTATCAAATGCCATGATGAAAATAATCAGGATGCCTAAAGAAATATGGTCAGAGAAGGACTGGAATAGGGCCAATCCTTAAAGAATGAGACTGAGCCAACCATAAGAAAGTTGGGAGCAGAGGCATATGGCAAAACAACTAAAGCCAGATGAGCTTGAGTGAGATGCTACTTTAATTTCCATACTGAAATCATAAATTATATTCTGTCTATTTCAGGAACTTCCATCAATGAAAGAAATTTTGAAATTCAAGAAATTGTCTTGTTATTCTGAAAGCAAAAGTCGGGATATTACTTTTAAGTTTCTTACATTACCCTGTGTTTCTTTTTAAATTAATCATCAAGTTTATTTCTTGTTTCATATCGACCTACCTTGATGAAGTCTATGTTAATGGAGAGTAAAGATCATGCTCATCTTATCACTTGCTGTATCATAAATATTCAAATATCATTTTTATATGGTTAATATAATTTATTTTTATGAATAAGTATCTTGATCCTCAGGAATCTGGGCAAAACACTATAGTATCCACTACAAATACTATCCTTTTGGTTGATGTAACTTTCATATTCAGGTAATTGCATTTATTTCACTTTGTTTTTATATATGAATCATTTATGTGTAATTGATTTGGGACACAATTTTTAAATTATTCAATATCTAAAAATATTCTTTAAAACATGTAATAAAGCTCATGGTATATTTTTTTAATTAGAAAAATATTTAAAGTGATTAATGTGCATCAACCATCTTTAGCAAAGGATTATCATAGCATATATATTATGAGCTATATTCTCTATAAGTAAGAATATATAAATTTTCAAAGAATGGCAATGATTGAATAAACATCATTTACATTTCAGAGTGAAAGGATGGATGACTAAAAATAACATTTATTTTAAAAAGCAGAGACATTATTTTGCCAACAAAGGTCCATCCAGTCAAGGCTATGGTTTTTTCCAGTAGTCATGTATGGATGTGAGACTTGAACTATAAAGAAAGCTGAGCACTGAAGAATTTATACTTTTGAACTGTGGTGTTGGAGAAGCATCTTGAGAGTCCCTTGGACTGCAAGGAGATCCAACCAGTCCATTCTAAAGGAGATCAGTCCTGGGTGTTCTTTGGAAGGAATAATGCTAAAGCTGAAATTCCAGTACTTTGGCCACCTCATGCGAAGAGTTGACTCATTGGAAAAAACTCTGATGCTGGGAAAGATTGAAGGCAGGAGGAGAAGGGGACAACAGAAGATGAGATGATTGGATGGCATCACTGACTCCATGTACATGAGTTTGAGTGAACTCCAGGAGTTGGTGAGGAGTAAGGAAGCCTGGTGTGCTACAGTCCATGGGGTCGCTAAGAGTCAGACATGACTGAGTGACTGAATGGAACTGAAGAAATCCACATTCATTTATTGTGACATTTCTCAGCCAAGCAACTGGGTGACTAAAATGAAAATGAATGAACACTTAGAAGGAAAGATGTCTAATAATTGATAAGCCAGTGTTCCATGTCAGAATTAAACTACATCAGCTGATTTAAAATGCTGTAATTTCAAAAAATCAAACAGAATTAAAGCAAATATATTTGGGATTTTCAAAATTGCCATGAAATAAACAGAAGCAATTGTGACAAATATCTTAGTTCTAGAACTTACTTTTTTGATGACGATGATGATATATGTGTATGTGCCTACATGTAAATGTATGTATGTGTATCTGTGTTTTGTATATACATATGGAGAAGGCAATGGCAACCCACTCCAGTACTCTTGCCTGGAAAATCCCATGGGCAGAGGAGCCTGGTAGGCTGCAGTCCATGGGGTCGTGAAGAGTCAGACACGACTGAACGACTTCACTTTCACTTTTCACTTTCATGCATTGTAGAAGGAAATGGCAACCCACTCCAGTGTTCTTTCCTGGAGAATCCCAGGGACAGGGGAGCCTGGTGGGCTGCCATCTATGGGGTCGCACAGATTCGGACATGACTGAAGCGACTTAGCAGCAGCAGCATATTATGTATGGACATATATCAGTTCAGTTCAATTGCTCAGTCATGTCCTACTCATTGCAACCCCATGGACTGCAGCACGCCAGACTTCCCTGTCCATCACCAACTACTGAAGCCTACTCAAACTCATGTCCATCGAGTTGGTGATGTCATCCAACCATCTCATCATCTGTCGTCCCCTTCTCTTCCCTCCTTCAGTCCTTTCCAGGATCAAGATCTTTTCAAATGAGTCAGTTCCTTGAATCAGGTGGCCAAAGTATTAGAGTTTCAGCTTCAGCATTTGTCCTTCCAATGAATATTCAGGACTGATTTCTTTTAGGATGGACTGGATCTCCTTACAGTCTAAGGGACTCTCAAGAGTCTTCTCCAACATCATAGTTCAAAAGCATCAATTCTTTGGCGCTCAGCTTTCTTTATAATCCAACTCTCACATCCATATATGACCACTGGAAAAACCATAGCCTTGACTGGATGGACCTTTGTTGGCAAAGTAATGTCTCTGCTTTTTAATATGCTGTCTAGGTTGATCATAGCTTTTCTTCCAAAGAGCAAACATCTTTTAATTTCATGGCTGCAATCACCATCTGCAGTGATTTTGGAGCCAAGAAAAATAAAGTCTGCCGCTGTTTCCACCTTTTCACCATCTATTTGCCATGAAGTGATGGGACTGGATGCCATGATCTTACTCTTTTTAATGTTAGGTTTTAAGCCAACTTTTTCACTCTCCTCTTTCACTTTCATCGAGAGGTTCTTTAGTTCTTCTTCGCTTTCTGCCATAAGGGTGGTGTCATCTGCATGTCTGATGTTATTGCTATTTCTCCTGGTAATCTTGATTCCAGCTTGTGCTTCATCCAGCCTGGTATTTTTCATGATGTACTCTGCAAGTTAAATAAGCAGGGTGACAATATACAGCCTTGACATACTCCTTTCCTGATTGGAACAGTCTGTTCCATGTCCAGTTCTAACTGTTGCTTCTTGACCTGCATACAGATTTCTCAGGAGGCAGGTCAGGTGATCTGGTATTCCTATCTCTTTAAGAATTTTCCACAGTTTGCTGTGATCCACACANGCCCACCAGGCTCCCCCGTCCCTGGGATTCTCCAGGCAAGAACACTGGAGTGGGTTGCCATTTTCTTCTCCAATGCATGAAAGTGAAAAGTGAAAGTGAAGACGCTCAGTCATGTCTGACTCTCAGCGACCCCACGGACTGCAGCCCACCAGGCTCCTCCATCCATGGGACTCTCCAGATAAGAGTACTGGAGTGGGGTGCCATTGCCTTCTCTGCAGCTGGAAGTAGATGACGCTGACTCCAAGTTTCTGGGAAACAACGCAAGCAGACGTCTCATTTGTTTAGACTACCTACCACTTACAAGATATGCAAGTCTCAAAACAACGTTGATGAGTAAGGCAGGTGAAATGGATTTAACTAATTATCCATGGTTTCATATATTTTACACAGGTGTATATGGGTGTGCCTGTGTGTGTGTTGCGGGGGGGGGGGGGNAATAATGTACAAAGAAGTAGATCCTGTCTTTCTTCCCTCCTTTCTTTTTCTCCTTCTTTCTTTCCCTCCCTCCCTCCTCTCTCTCTGTTTCTCTTTCTGTCTCTTCCAGCTTTTGGTAGAAATATTGACCAATTTTGGGGGGGGGGGGCTTCCCAGGTGGCTTAGTGGTAAAGAATCCACCTGCTAATGCTGGAGATGCAGGAGACGTGACTTCGATCCCTGGGTCAAGAAGATCCCCTGGAGAGGGAAATGGCAACTTGCTCCAGTGTTTTTGCCTGGAAAATCCCAGGCAAGAGGAGTCCAGCAGGTTATATCCATGGGGTCACAAGAGTCAGACATGACAGTGAGCATGCAAGCATGTATGTACACAGATACACACACACACACACACACACACAGAGAGAGAGAGAGAGAGAGAGAGTTAAGGACAAACTAAAAGGAACTCTTTCTAAAGGAAAGGTGAAAGTGAAAGTTACTCAGTTGTGTCCGACTGTTTGCGACCCCATGAACTTTACAGTTTATGGAATTCTCCAGGCCAGAATACTGGAGTGGATAGCCTTTCCCTTCTCCAAGGGAATCTTCCCAACCCAGGGATCAAACCCAGGTCTCCTGTATTGCAGGCAGATTCTTTCCTAGTTGAGCCACAAGGGAACCCTTTCTAGAGGATATGATGCTGAAGTTGAGTACAATAGTTAACTTGGCATTCTAGAAGGGAGGAGAGGGAAAGATCTGTCCAGCAAAAGTAACAGTATTTGCAAAGCTATCAATTTACAAAAAATACTTTGAGGCATTCAGGAAATTTGCACTGATTCAGAATGGCTGAAATAAGGACCAAATGTGAGTATGACAAAAGATGAGCCTGGAATTAGATCACAAGGATTTTATAAAACCCTTCTGATGAAATTTGATTGAACTCTTTGGCAATGGGAAGCTAAAACTCAGAAATCTCAACATCACTTTAAATTCAATATATCCAAACTTAACACATCTAGTTTCTCTCCAAAACTAGCTGACATATGGAGTTCCATATTTCAGAGAATGTCACCATTATCTGGGCTTCCCTGATGGCTCAGTGGTAAAGAACCCACCTGCGGTGCAGGAGACACAGGAGATGCAGTTTCCCTGGGTCAGAAAGATCCCCTGCAGGAGGAAATGACGATCCACTTCAGTATTCTTGCCTGGAGAATCCCACAGACAGAGGAGCCTGGAAGGCTACAGTCCAAAGGGTCACAAAGAGTTGGACACAACTAGCTACTAAACACACACACCATTATCTGTGCTGTTTCATAAGCCAGAGGTAAATGTAGTACCCTTGACATTAAACCTCTTCGTCCCCGTCTTCATTATGTTACCAAACCACTACTAAACTATCTTTCTAATCATCATTCTATCTCTTCATCCACCATTGCCATCCAAATCAAAGTTACCACTATCTCTCCAGTCTCCCCCATCTCCTGCAATCCGATATTCATATTAAAGCCAGGTCTGTTCAAAATGCAAATCTAATACCATCTTTACGTGTTTAAAACCTTCACACTTAAAGCTTATAAGAACCTGCACAGTTAGGCTCTCGCTACCTTACCCATCTCTTCTCACCTCACTCTGCACTACAGCCGTTGCAGCCTCCTCTCAGCTCTTCAAATGTATCTTGTCCCCGCTCCTCCTGCTCCTATCGCCCGTTCTGCTTCCTGGTCTAGATTAAGCTCCCTTTCCCTGCCTGACACATCTCTTCCACTGTCACTATAACATTCCTGACATCTCTGTGTCAGTCACTTGTTCTTTAGTGTAATTACTTCATTATATGTCTTTCCCAATTGAGCTCTCTGACAATATTGTATTTCTAGCATCTAATAAAGTATCTGACAAATAGTCAGTGCTCAATCTTTTTTTAACACATGAAGGAAAAACATTAACAATTTGTGATATTGAAATTTATTCTGATAGCAATATGATTTTTTTTTTTGCATGAGTGAGATTAAAGGTAAGGAGAGGATCAAGAAATAAATTTCATCATCAGACTAGAGTCCATAGTTGTGTGAGTGATACATGGCAGTGAGAATGGAGGGGAGCGGGAAAATCTGAGCAGTATCAAGAAGTTGGAATCATGCTGTATGGCTAAGATTTCATTCTGAAATCAGGAAATACCTATAAGCTTACAGGATTTTCTAGATGACTGTCATAGAAATGTTTAGATGCTTCTAGGTCCTTGAATCAGGAATATTTCCTCAAAGTAGAAATCTTAATTCATTATTAATAGATAAGATTTTTAAAATAATGACAAGATGGACTTCCCTGGTGGTCCAGTGGTTAAACATCCACCTGCCAATGCAAAGGGCACAAGTTCCATCCCTGATCTGGGAAGATGCCATAGAGCAACTAAGCCCATGCACCACAACTACCAGGCCCACACTCTAGAGCCCAGGAGCTGCAACTGCTGACCCTGCAGCTAGCCAGAGTCCCGCAGGTCCCGAAGTCCACCCACCCTAGAACCAATGTTCCGCATCAAGGGGAGCCACTGCGGTGAGAAGTCTGTGCGCCGCAGCTAGAGAAAGCCCACTCACACAAACAAGACCCAGCACAGCCAGAAAAAACTTCAAATAAATACATAATAAAATTAATTAAAAAAAAAAACAATGACAAGACTTATCCTCAAGTAAATTTAAGTTGCTGATATTTTGGAAGGCATGCAGTTGAGAGAGAAGAGAGCTTTCAGAACATGTGTATGTCAATGGGTTTCTTATGCATTACTGATATAACCCCATCCCTTTCTCTACTTCCCCTTATTGTCACTCTGATAAGCAATTTGGCTTGAATCCACTGGGGGTCAGAGACGACTGTTACCAGTATGCTACCTGTAGCTTCAGGAAAATGTCAGCTCTGAGGAGGGGTTTTTTTTTTAGAGTTCTTTTTTTTTTTTTTTTCAATAAAGAGCTTATTTTAGATGAATAGAATAATATCCTGTCTCATGTATGTATCAGATGTCTTAGACAAGACTAAGCCACCATAGTGTAGTCTTAGGCCACAATGAATTCCTGAGAAAATCTGACATTGCAGTAATCTGTTTCAAAGGACTGAGAACAAATCTGAAGAACTGACTATGATAACTCCATGTTCTCACTATCAAATATTAAAAAACAAAATTCAGCCAAGTAAAGAGCTGACTTCATTCAATGATTCATGAGTCAAGCGGCATCCCACTTACTAAAGAGAAGGATGCTCCCAGGGGCTGTACAAATGGGAAGCTTTTTAGGAAGAAAAGTAGGGCAAGGGAGTAAACAGTAAAAGGAAAAAAGGATGATTTCTAGGCCAGCACATGCTTTAGCGGGGTATGGCAGGGTTTTCTCATGCAGATTATCTCTTCTTCCTGCGAAGGAGGGGGAATGTAAAGGATCCGCAGGACAGATCACTTTATTGGTGCGTACCAGAAAATTCTAGACTGCTTGCTTAACATTACATTTCTGATGAAGGTCAAAACTGCAGTCAGGTTAGTTGTTGCATCTAAGTTTAGTATCATGAACTTTTGAACAAGTGACATCATTTCGGACCTGTGGTTTCTTTCCTTGTTAACACAACAAACACAAATATCAATTCAGCTCCTACACATATATCTCTAGGAATTTTCAGTGTGTTTGTAACACATGAATGTGCCTATTACAAGTCATTTGCAGAAATTTCTCTTTCAGTTGGTGTGCTTCGCCATGAATGGGCTCATCTTCTTAAATGTGGAGAAACATTAGAGTCATTCAAAGAGATCTGCAAGATGTCTATTAGGGATGCAAATGTGCAGAATATGGACAAAACTAGTATAGCTCCTCTTGTGAAACATTTGGATTATGGAAATTTAACTTACAGAGAAGGCACTGCCACTTTCCACTTGAGAAAAGGTTTTTAATTTTAATTTCTGCATATTTCCTCTCTTATCCCCAGATGTGGTTATGCATTTAGGCCTTGGCATTCTAATCTTCTTGTTCTATACTATGAACGTCAGAGCTCTCATTTACTTTCTGAGTCTGACTATCAAATCTTTGCTTTTGACTTCAAATTTACATCTGCTTCTCAGAAACTTAGTCTAGCATCTCCCACTGCAAACTGAGACATTTTCAACTCAAACTTAAGATGTCATGTATATACCAAGTACATCATTTTTCATGTCCCACTCAGAGAAACATATTCTATCAGTGGTAATAAATTTGGTGTCAGCCTTCAGTTAACACTTTCTATATTGACTCATTCAGATGGGTGATCAAGTGCTATAACTTTCTTACCATATCCTATCACTTCCCAAACCCACCCTTATCTACTGGCCTTCCTTCCACCTTGCTCACCAATAACTTTCATCCGTCTCTCAGAAATGCTTATCAACATCCTACCTCCCTCACTCTCAACAGATGTTCAAGCTGTCTATCACAAGCTCCTTAAGCTTCTCTACTATCCATCTCCAAATCTGTTTCTCTACTTATAAATATCTGTTCTTTTCTATTTCCAAATAAATATTTTTCATTTTCAGTAATATATTCACTTCCCTGTGTCCTGAACTGTTTCTGCTCACTTTTCCCAGCCTTTAATTCTATCATTTATCTCTGTAGTTCCTTCATGTTCATTCACTCAGTATCCATTGGAATTTTTTCCTCTGTTTATGAATGTGTTTAAAAAATAAATGTGCTTAGATTTTACATTACCTAAAAAAATTTTTTTAAACTGACTATATCCCTTCTAGCTACTGTTCTAGCTGTCTTTCACTTCTGGGAGGGGAAATGTGCAATAAAATTATCACTGTATAATTTATCCTCAGTTTTTTCTTCACTTAAGTAACCATTTGCCGATACGTCATCAGCCATTGCACTACTAATGAAATCACACTTTCAAGATCATCAAAAAAAAAAATCTCCTAATCACCAAACTCAATAACCTTTTTCAGTCTCCCTTTTTCCTGGCTACCCTGTATTACATACCACTTACCTGTTTTTTCCCTCTTTATCTCTTTTACCTGGTTTCCATGACATTGCCCTCACTGCTAAGCAGATCTTTCCCTAACTTTGACTAATCTTTCTAATCTTTTATTGGTTCCCTAAAGTCTGTCTCTATGGCTACATAAATTNTCCTGGCTACCCTGTATTACATACCACTTACCTGTTTTTTCCCTCTTTATCTCTTTTACCTGGTTTCCATGACATTGCCCTCACTGCTAAGCAGATCTTTCCCTAACTTTGACTAATCTTTCTAATCTTTTATTGGTTCCCTAAAGTCTGTCTCTATGGCTACATAAATTTTTCTCCATGACCTTTTATTTTCCTTCAACTACTCCACAGTCTCACTTGT
This sequence comes from Neotragus pygmaeus, assembly GCA_006410875.1. Lineage (NCBI taxonomy): Eukaryota > Metazoa > Chordata > Mammalia > Artiodactyla > Bovidae > Neotragus > Neotragus pygmaeus. Next base: position 647,825 of record SJYV01010363.1, on the reverse strand, counting down.
TAATTTTTCTTTTCCTACTGCTTCTACTCCAGGACTCATTTCTATGCAAACAGATCTCAAGTTTCATGTATCCAGTCCCAAACCTCTTCCCATACCTAAGGCAATGATTCATTATCACTACATTTCCCCAAATACTACATGCCTAAATCACTGCAGATGGTGATTGCAGCCATGAAATTAAAAGACGCTTACTCCTTGGAAGAAAATTTATGACCAACCTAGATAGTATATTCAAAATCAGAGACATTACTTTGCCAACTAAGGTCCGTCTAGTCAAGGCTATGGTTTTTCCTGTGGTCATGTATGGATGCGAGAGTTGGACTGTGAAGAAGGCTGAGCGCCGAAGAATTGATGCTTTTGAACTGTGGTGTTGGAGAAGACTCTTGAGAGTCCCTTGGACTGCAAGGAGA
>SJYV01010363.1:625012-645491 GCA_006410875.1 Neotragus pygmaeus | reverse complement strand
ATGGCATCATGGACTCGATGAACGTGAGTCTGAGTGAACTCTGGGAGTTGGTGATGGACAGGGAGATCCAGCGTGCTGTGATTCATGGGGTCGCAAAGAGTCGGACACGACTGAGAGACTGAACTGAACTGAACTGAAAACCAAACTTACTATCTTCATCAAATATCTCCATGTCTGTAGTGGACCAAGGATGTTTCCAGTTCCACATTTGCCACATGTATTTATTCGACACATATATACTAAGCTCATACCTGTCCATTTGAAGATCCAAACACAAAACCAGAAACTGCTCAAAATGTTCTGTGCAGACAAAAGTTAATACAGGAAATGGGTAACACAAGTGATGAAGTCAAGCAGGGGACGATGAGGTGACACACAGGTATTAGCAAAACCCAACCTTGGCTAGAAGAATGAGGAGAGGAGGCTTCAGTAGAAAGTTCAAGATTTAAGATCACCCAAAAGAAACTACAATCATTTGGCAGAAGCTACAACGACAAAAAAAGATGCAGCTGTTGCCAGAGATGCTGCTCAAGCAGGAAGAGAGAGAGAGGAATAAGCTGAACTCTCACTTCGTTTTGTCCTCTAACGTCTGCTAATGCCTCTTTCTGGACAAACCAATCCAGAAGCCAGTGGTCATTATAACCCAGAAAATGCAATCCACAAAATCACCCCCTTCCCACAACCACAAGGGAGATTATACAGAGCAGTGTCAAAGAAGAGTGAGGAATGGATCTGAGGGCAAAATAAGCCAAAGATGGATCATGATACATCTCTTCCTGCTTTTCCACTATATTTTATTCTTATACACTACCATCAGTCTTCCACCCAATATGCGGCAAGTCTTGTTTGTAGAAAGTCATTCTCATACTTTCCTCAAAGAAAGGAGATGCAAAGTTCCATCAGTATTTTTGTCTTAAGAAATCATGAACTTCAGGTGATATGCAGTCATTCACATCTATTTTGGATGTGGTTTCTCATTGGTCTAGTGACTTGTCTATCAAGTTATAAATTTTAACACCACCAGCTTCCCCTTATAAATAAATATGTGTATATATATATGTATATATATGTGTAAGTACATATATATATATACATATATATATATGTATATATACATAGAGAGAGAGAGAGAAAGGAAAAGGCAAAAAGGAGAAAGAGAATATCCAGAGCTCCTGCCACCACCATTTCAGTAACTGCTGCCAAGACCATAGCTGATTTTTTTTAAATAGCAGTTTTATTGAGATATAATTCACATGCTACACAAATCACTTATTGGAAATATGTAATTAAATGGCTTTTAATAGAGTCATCAATAATGTGTAACTGTCAGCACAATCAATTTTAGAACATTTTCACTATTGTCCCCAAAAAGAAACCCTATATTCATTAACAGTCACTCCCTATTTCCTCCTACCCCTTGTTGAAGATCACCCCATTTCTCTGAAGATCAATTTAAAATCCAATCACTCCAGCTTTCAGGCACTACTCCAGACTCTGAAATTGGAAACATTTACTGTCTGGCCTATTCATCTTTTTATGTATATGCTCTGTTTCCCCAATTAGATTATAAGTCTCTCAAGAACAAGACCCTTGTCTTGATTGAAGAGATGGAAAACATATTTAGAAATGTAGCTGCCTCATTGAATTTAATCCTCTTTTATTTGTTCTTTGATTAACTCATATTACTGAGAACTTTTCCCCTAATGGAGATTTTCTTCCTTAATCATTTCCCCCATGAAAATAATTCAAAACTGATGGAACAGATTTAACGAGCAAATTTAAGGAGTTCGTTAAAACACAAAAATGGAACTGTTAAGAAAAACACATCAGAAATTATTTGTGATTCTCATCTATTGCCAATATGCATTTAAGATGTGCTGAAAATGCTAATGCTTCTTTTGTTCCAGCATGACAACAGTATCCCTTCACTGTGGTGGATAACAAAGCGTGATACTAACACAAGAAGGGGAATGAAACAGATTCATTTCCTCTAATAAATGTTAAATTTACAAGTTAAATATGATGTTAGATCTAGTGTACTTTTAATCAATTCTTTCAAGTGTATACATAATTATATGTGGTTTTAAATATGTAAAGATACTTTTCGGTCTATTTCTTGAAATGAAACTCTTGAATAATTAACACTTTTTAAAATGTCCTTATTTTTTTTTAATAAATGTCAGCATTTTGGATAAGCAAAAGTTCCTTTCTATATCTGTATTTCTTTTCCTTTCTCTTCCACTTCCTTCAGTCTTTCTTCAATCTTTCCTTTTCCCTCTTCTGTTCTTACTTCCTTCTCTTTTCATTCCTCTTAGGAAAACATTAAGATAACTTCTTATATTTCTTAGGAACAATCTTGAAAAGCTAAGAGAATTAACTGTGGAAGAGGAAGACAGTTTGTATAAAATTAGTATCGATTTCTCTCCATTTCTACATCTTACAGTCATAATGAAAATAATAACAGGTCATATATCCTGCTTTATATTAAGCTCTGAAATAAATCCTCACCTTGTAAATTCTTACCTTGAACAGTTCTTTGAAACCAATAATTTCCAAATTAGACAGTACCAGGTAGCATGTCTATGGTACTTATTTTGTGTCTAGAATTGTGTAAATGTTGGAGATGTTTCACAGTCTAGTAGAGAAAGACATATAAATGATAAGATTTCTTTGGTGGTCCAATGGCAAAGAATTCCTTGCCAATGCAGTGGACACAAGTTTGATTCCTGGTCCAGGAAGATCCCACAAGCCATGGGGCAGCTATGTCCATGCAGCACAGCTACTCGGCCCACATGCCTGGAGCCCAGGCTCCACAAGAGAGAAGCCCAGGTACCACAGGAGCAGATCTTGCTCACTGCAACTAGAGAAAGCCTGCACACAGCAACCAAGGCCCTGTGCAGCCAAAAATGAATTATTTTTTTTAAGACATATAAATAAAATAATGGCAATGAAGTGATTAAGACACTGTCTGAAGAGCCATGGGATCGCTCAGCACAGTGTGTCACTTCAGCCGTATTTCTGAACACCATGCTTTTGCCGGCTACTCTTCTAGATGTTGGGAATACAGAATTATTTTCCTTCAAGCAAATCACAGTTAATACAAAATTACCCCACAGTATAATAACCAATTGCNGGGATCGCTCAGCACAGTGTGTCACTTCAGCCGTATTTCTGAACACCATGCTTTTGCCGGCTACTCTTCTAGATGTTGGGAATACAGAATTATTTTCCTTCAAGCAAATCACAGTTAATACAAAATTACCCCACAGTATAATAACCAATTGCTAAGTTAAAATTGAGTCCAGAATGTCATGGAAACCAGAGATGGAAGTAGGACAGAGGGAGAGATTTCAGAAGTGCCACAAAAACTGTTGAAAAGAGTTCACTGCAGAGTGGAATCTTAAATGATGAGTAGCTAAGTCCCTTCAGTCGTGTCTGACTCTGTGCGACCCCATAGACGGCAGCCCACTAGGCTCCCCCGTCCCTGGGATTCTCCAGGCAAATGATGGGTAGGAGTAGAATATACCTAATCTCATAAGAAAAGAGGTGTGTGGAGATAGGAAGGATAAAGAGGACCATACCATGCTGCAAAGTTCTTTATAGAGATGAAAACAATGTGCTGCCTTAAAGGACCAAGACTCGGAATCTCTGAATTCCTAGATACTTCTGAAGAATTTGTAAGAAACTAAACTGCAAGTAAGGATGAGAAGCATGAAAGAATCATGTCATGAAAATCTTCTGTTCTGTGCTTATGGACTATAGATTTTATCCTGAAGACAATAGGGAGCCACTGAGAAATTAAAAGAGGAATAACATGATCAGCTCTGTTCTTTAGAAGACTCAGTCTACTTCCACAGTGCCAGGATATATTATTAGTGGATTGAGGGTTATGGGAAAGGTCAGGAAGACAAAGAAACTCACAAAGAATTTCTCTTGTCACTCCCCAGGTGAGATGCTAAGCACCTGAATTAAGGCAGTGACAATGGGTATGGAGAAGAAAGTAAAAAGCTAAAGAGAACTCAGAAACGATAGTGCTTGTTTCTAATTATATAAGAAGGGTATAGAAGAGAGGAAACTCAAGAGTAATTACATCTCTGGCTTGTAGAACTTGTAAGGAACTGAGCAGAGGAATAGCTGGGGTAAGAAGGGGGAGAAATGTTGAATTTTGAACATAGTATATGTGAACCAAGATCTTCCAGATATACAAGCTTGATCTAGAAAAGGCAGAGGAACCAGAGATCAAATTGCCAACATCCATTGGATCATAGAAAAAGCAAAGGAATTCCAGAAAAAACATCCATTTCTCCTTCACTGAATATGCTAAATCCTTTGACTGTGTGGATCACAACAAATTGTGGGAAGTTCTTCAAGAGAATACCAGACCATCTTACCTGACTCTCGTGAAATCTGTATGTGGGTCAAAAAGCAACAGCTGGAACCAGACATGGAACAACTGATTGGTTCAAAATTGGGAAAGGGGTACATGAAGGCTGTATAGACTCACCCTGTTTATTTAACTTTTATGCAGAGCACATCATGAGACATGCCAGGCTGGATGACTCACAAGCTGGAATCAAGATTGCTGGGAGAAATATCAACAACCTCAGATATGCAGATAATACCACTCTGGTGGCAGAAGTGAAGAGGAACTCAAGAGCCTCTTGATGCAGGTAAAAGAGGAGAAAGAGCTGGCTTAAAATTCAACATTCAAAAAACTAAGATCATGGCATCCAGAACTGTCACTTCATGCCAAACAGAAGGGGAAAGAGTGGAAACAGTGACAGACTTTATTTTCTTGGGCTCCAAAATTGATAACAGTGACTGCAGCCATGAAATTAAAAGACGCTTTCTCCTTGGAAGAAAAGCTATGACAAACCTAGACAGCATATTAAAAAGCAGAGATATCGCTTTGCTGACAAAGGTCCATAAAGTCAAAGCTATGGGCTTTCCAGTCATCATGCATGGATGTGAGAGTTGGACCATTCTTCTGAGCACCAAAGAATTGATGCTTTTGAACTATGGTGGTGGAGAAGATTCTTGAGAGTCCTTTGGACAGCACGGAGATCAAACTAGTCAATCCTAAACAAAATCAACCCTAAATATTCATTGAAAGGACATATGCTAAAGCTGAAGTTCCAATACTTTGGCCACCTGATGTGAAAAGCCAACTCATAGGAAAAGACCCTGATGCTGGGCAAGATGGAGGGCAGGAGGAGAAAGGGGCAACAAAGGATGAAAATGTTGGATGGCATCACCAACTCAATATACATGAGTTTTAGCGAACTCTGAGAGATAGTGAAGGACAGGGAAGCCTGGCATACTGCAGTCCATGGGGTCACAAAGAGTCAGACATGACTGAACAGCTAAACAACAACAATACCTAACCCTGTAAGAGAACATAACGAAAAAGGTTGGTGCTGGATGTGTGTGTGATAAGGTCTTCATGGATGAGACCCTGAAGACAAGTGGAGAGAACATACAGAGTAAAAGAATGAGAGGAGACTAGAACCAAAACAGAACTCCAAGATTCCTGCAGAGGAAGAAAGAACTGACTGATAAAGGGTAGATAAGCAGTTCTGGAGAGAGTACTAGAACCACATGAATAGTTTCAAGAAGGAGTAAATGAACATGTCAAGTTCCACAAGGAGATATGCATGTATTCCTTTTTACTTTTCTATTTTTTACATTTTTTTCTACCTCCAGCCTACATTTTAACATATAAAAACTCTCATATATAACCACCAGTGCTCCATCTTTAACTTATCCTGAAAATTATTTTATTAGAAAAAAAATCTATTTTTAAAGCCATGTGGGATGACAGAATTTGTGCTTTAGAAGGTCAGACTAACTGAGAGCAGTTTGGAGGTTCTAATAATAGTTCCAGAGAAGATGGAGGGAAGGGAATGCAGTCAGTAAATATCACGCTTATTGAATTGATAGAATGTTATATTTAAGTGAAAGTGAAAATTAGAGGGAAAGAGTAAAGGAGATGAAAGAGCACAGATATTTAGAGATATAAGGCTTGAATATCCGAAAAAGTGAGAATTGAAAAACAATGCAGGCATTGGGCTGGAGAGGGGAAAGGCAAAGAACAATGAAAAGCAATCCAGTGTGTTCTCCTGAGTATATTCTATTTGCTTTTCATCCCAGAGTCTGGTAGTTCTCGGCGCTACTCATCACATATTCCTGCCTCCCCATCTCCCTAGCATACAGTAGAACTGCACTTCTTTCCTATAGCACCCTGTGATAAGCCTTGACCAATCTGCTGTGAGCAGGAGGAACCAGAGCACTTTCTTGCTTGTGTGAGACTCCCCACAGCTCCCTTCCTCCTGACCCTACCTGCCCACCTTTAAGTCAGCAGCTATTCAGACAGCCTGAGTAACTGAATGATAACAATGAGCTGCTGCTAAGTCGCTTCAGTCATGTCCGACTCTGTGCGACCCTGTAGACAGCAGCCCACCAGGCTCCCCCGTCCCTGGGATTCTCCAGGAAAGTACACTGGAGTGGGTTGCCATTTCCTTCTCCAATGCAGGAAAGTAAAAAGTGAAAGTGAAGTCGCTCAGTCGTGTCCGACTCTTCACAACCCAATGGACTGCAGCTTACCAGGCTCCTCCATCCATGGGGTTTTCCAGGCAAGAGTACTGGAGTGGGGTGCCATTTCCTCACAATCAACATGAATCATGAATGAGAACTGGACTTCTGTTGCTTAAAGCAACTAAATTTTGACGATACCCTAGCATAACCTAGCCTATCCTGATGGACACACACTCCCTGGGTGATTTGATAAACTTCCATAACTTCAGCTATGCACTGATGAAATCAGGTCAACAAATGTAGCTTGATCCTTATTTCTAGCTGCTTTTTTTTTTTTAACTTTTTATTTTGTATTGAGGTTACAGCCAGTTAACAATATTGTGACAGTTTCAAGTGAACAGCAATGGACTCAGCCATACATATACATGTATCCATTCTCTCCCAAACTCCCCTCCCATCCAGGCTGCCACATAACATTGAACAGACTTAGATGTGCTATACAGTAGGTCCTAGTTGGCTATCCATTTAAATATAGCAGCGTGTACATGTCCATCCCTAACTTTAGGATACTACAAGCATTTCAAATTGAACATTCTACAACCAAACTCATTGAGTGACTACATTTTTTTCCAAGCAGTTACTCTGTCCCAAGTGCTTATCATATCTTTTATGTAAATTTCATTTAATAAAACAATCATAGAAAATCATTTCATTCACAGAACAATCAAGGGCGAAATATCATATCCCAGCTTTAGACTACAAACTCTAAGAACAGAAAGTGGTGACGGAGATGAAATAGATGCTACTACAGCAGTAGCAGGAGAACCAAGGGAGTCAAAAGAAAGGGGAGTGATAACTAATGCTAAACATCACAGATAAGACAAAGGAGGCAGAAGTAAAGTGACTCCAATGCTTTGCAATTAGGAACTCACTGATGACTTTTAAGGAGATATGAGGAGCTGGAGAGAGTGAATCCTGAAAACTCAAGCACCTTTAAGTGAACAGAGGGGATATGGTATCAGCTGGAAAAAGGTTGAAAGTTTCACTCTGGGGATTGTTTATAAAGAGATGCAAGCATGTTTACAGGCGAAGATGAGAATTTAAACATGTAGGAGAGAGAATGAGAGAATAGTTGATGATGCAACTTTAGGAAGAACTAGAGAGAAATGGCACCCTGAGCACAGGTAAAGGATTTAGAGTTAGGCAGAAAGGGGGATTTCTGTTCTTCTGAAGTTAAGTAAGGGTAAGGGCAAGGGTACAGGCAGGTTTAGGGGGAGGAGTCAGGGTTTAAAACGATTCATGATGGTCTCCAGATTCCTTGTTAATGTGGCAAGGCCATCTGCTCAGAGTTCCAGGAGGACGGAGCAGAAGGTGCACTTAAAATATTTATTTGAGCTTCGAAAAATAATGAGGTTAAAAATAAAACATTAAAGATTCAAATTGGAAAATGTTTTTTTAGAAAATAGTAAACCCCACAACGAGTGAAGAGTGAATTCTGATTCTCGGTCATAACCACCTTCACTTTAACCATTCCTGAAGCTATGCATGGCTAGATAATTGGAGCTCACAGATAATCTTGAACTTCACTGTTGTCAATAGTTTTAATTTCCTCCAGGAATAAGCTTTTTATCAGAGCTACTGATGTGCCCCTGATGTGCGATTTAAGTGATTTCTCCAAGTGGGAAGAAGACCAGTCAGGTGGAAATATCATTGAACAGAGACTCACCAGATCTCACCCCTAAACCCAGCTCTACCACCAGCTAGTCAGCATTTCCTGAAAGCTGCCTCCCTTCTCTGTGTATGTAATTATCCATAAGAACATTCCAGTTCAGCTACTCACTTCTACTCTAGCACCCCACCCACCTATCTCTACATATATAATATTGTATAGCAATTATATTCATTTTTTTGTATAGCAACTATATTTCAGTAAAAAAAGAGAAAGTACGGTGATGTATGTGTGTGTGTGGCTCTGAGTAGTATAGTATTTTACTGTAAAAGTCATTTCTTCTCTTTCATGCAACAACCCAATGCAGGCCTCCTGGTTGGTGAATGTTTCTCGCTTGTGCAGTAGGTAGTCCAGAGACCCTCAGTCTTATGACTCTACCATTGCCTAAGGTTTCAGAGCTCAGTGCATCAAGGAAGAAGGAGCAATAGAGGTTTGAGAAGGCATTTCTTAAACAAAGAATGATACATATCACCTCCTTGGTGAAGTACTGATCACATGGCCTCACCTTGAAGGAGGTGAGGCTGCTAACGGTGGCCCTTCACAAGGCACCATATCCCATCAACACTGAAGGTGAAGCATCAGTATTTATGGACAGGAAGCCATCTCTGCACATCTGGTCCCTCCGGTGCAGCCCTCTTCCCATATAGAATACACTCACTGCTTCCCCAAAGATGTCAACCCCAAGTCCCATCCAGTCACTGTATCTGGAACCACACCCAGGATCCCTTGATGGTGGGTGTATGGTGTTCTTCATCAGGGACAGGTGAGTCTCTTTGTGGGCCAATGACTCACAGTCCAGTGAAAACTTCCTTTGTGTAAAGCGAAGAATGGTTATACTTAGCAGCCATGGCCCACAGCAATAGGAATTCTTTCCAGGAAGAAATAAGAAAGACCCTCTGCCTGAGCAATGGAAGAAATTCCATGTTTTACTCTGCTTTTGTTTTTTCTGAGAAACTCCCTTCCATAGCTCCCCAGAGCCTCTGGTTCTGTTCCCTGGGAGTTTCCTTTTGTCTATTATCCNGTGCATTTTTGTGAGTTGAAGTGGCAGGCTTGGGCCATAACTTTTTCAGCCACTCACTGGGGTCTGCAGACGTCGATGGGTTCTGCACCGAGGCCTTCTCCCAGGAAAGCCCTGCGTCCTTGTACTCCGTGCTCCTGCAGGTTCACTGCAGGTCGCTTTTGAAGAGTATGAGAGGTCACAATTTGCACTGACAATGGTTCTCACATCTGGGTGGGACTGCACTTATTTAGAAAACCCTGAGACACTTTTAGGATGAAAAGGCAGCCGAACAAAAGCAAACATCTGTCCCGCACTGCTTCACTAAAGGTGACTTCCAGAGGATTCTAAATCACTTTTTTTTAAAGTCACTTGCACATCTAACCCCAAGGGTTAGACAACATTGGAGTGCTTGCTCACAAGCTGTATTTATTTAGCGTTTCGATTTTAGGGCAAAAGGCGAGCCAGATCGGGCGGCTTGAGGTAAGGATCAAAAAGGTCACCCATCTTTTGCCTGGAGACGCTTGCCTCCTTACCCCGTTAGTGTGACTATNCTAATGCTAAACATCACAGATAAGACAAAGAAGGCAGAAGTAAAGTGACTCCAATGCTTTGCAATTAGGAACTCACTGATGACTTTTAAGGAGATATGAGGAGCTGGAGAGAGTGAATCCTGAAAACTCAAGCGCCTTTAAGTGAACAGAGGGGATACAGTATCAGCTGGAAAAAGGTTGAAAGTTTCACTCTGGGGATTGTTTATCAAGAGATGCAAGCATGTTTACAGGCGAAGATGAGAATTTAAACATGTAGGAGAGAGAATGAGAGAATAGTTGATGATGCAACTTTAGGAAGAACTAGAGAGAAATGGCACCCTGAGCACAGGTAAAGGATTTAGAGTTAGGCAGGAAGGGGGATTTCTGTTCTTCTGAAGTTAGGTAAGGGTAAGGGCAAGGGTACAGGCAGGTTTAGGGGGAGGAGTCAGGGTTTAAAACGATTCATGATGGTCTCCAGATTCCTTGTTAATGTGGCAAGGCCATCTGCTCAGAGTTCCAGGAGGACGGAGCAGAAGGTGCACTTAAAATATTTATTTGAGCTTCGAAAAATAATGAGGTTAAAAATAAAACATTAAAGATTCAAATTGGAAAATGTTTTTTTAGAAAATAGTAAGCCCCACAACGAGTGAAGAGTGAATTCTGATTCTCGGTCATAACCACCTTCACTTTAACCATTCCTGAAGCTATGCATGGCTAGATAATTGGAGCTCACAGATAATCTTGAACTTCACTGTTGTCAATAGTTTTAATTTCCTCCAGGAATAAGCTTTTTATCAGAGCTACTGATGTGCCCCTGATGTGCGATTTAAGTGATTTCTCCAAGTGGGAAGAAGACCAGTCAGGTGGAAATATCATTGAACAGAGACTCACCAGATCTCACCCCTAAACCCAGCTCTACCACCAGCTAGTCAGCATTTCCTGAAAGCTGCCTCCCTTCTCTGTGTATGTAATTATCCATAAGAACATTCCAGTTCAGCTACTCACTTCTACTCTAGCACCCCACCCACCTATCTCTACATATATAATATTGTATAGCAATTATATTCATTTTTTTGTATAGCAACTATATTTCAGTAAAAAAAGAGAAAGTACGGTGATGTATGTGTGTGTGTGGCTCTGAGTAGTATAGTATTTTACTGTAAAAGTCATTTCTTCTCTTTCATGCAACAACCCAATGCAGGCCTCCTGGTTGGTGAATGTTTCTCGCTTGTGCAGTAGGTAGTCCAGAGACCCTCAGTCTTATGACTCTACCATTGCCTAAGGTTTCAGAGCTCAGTGCATCAAGGAAGAAGGAGCAATAGAGGTTTGAGAAGGCATTTCTTAAACAAAGAATGATACATATCACCTCCTTGGTGAAGTACTGATCACATGGCCTCACCTTGAAGGAGGTGAGGCTGCTAACGGTGGCCCTTCACAAGGCACCATATCCCATCAACACTGAAGGTGAAGCATCAGTATTTATGGACAGGAAGCCATCTCTGCACATCTGGTCCCTCCGGTGCAGCCCTCTTCCCATATAGAATACACTCACTGCTTCCCCAAAGATGTCAACCCCAAGTCCCATCCAGTCACTGTATCTGGAACCACACCCAGGATCCCTTGATGGTGGGTGTATGGTGTTCTTCATCAGGGACAGGTGAGTCTCTTTGTGGGCCAATGACTCACAGTCCAGTGAAAACTTCCTTTGTGTAAAGCGAAGAATGGTTATACTTAGCAGCCATGGCCCACAGCAATAGGAATTCTTTCCAGGAAGAAATAAGAAAGACCCTCTGCCTGAGCAATGGAAGAAATTCCATGTTTTACTCTGCTTTTGTTTTTTCTGAGAAACTCCCTTCCATAGCTCCCCAGAGCCTCTGGTTCTGTTCCCTGGGAGTTTCCTTTTGTCTATTATCCTCCATGGCCACCTTTAAATTGGGCATTGTCTTCCCTCCATGGAGGCTACACACTGTCTTCAGCCCATGTCCTAATAGTACCTGATTTATAAACACAGGCCTTTCTCAGTCCAGGCTTGTGATGGCTTTGGCAGTACAATTCCCTGACAAGCTCACTAACCTTGTGATACAACTGTTTCTATTCAGCCTCATGTGCCAAGAACTTGTGACATTATTACCCAACATTGCTTAACACATAACACTCATGCTTTTATGTCTTTCTTCTTAATGGTAGCTCCTGAGGACACCTGAAAAATAGACTTGGGTGAGAAAGAAACATCCTTAGTAAATTCTTTGTTGCCAGAGTATAGTTTCTATTTAACCACAAAAATCCTAACACATTTTTATCTTTGTTCTTTTCATTCTCATTACTTGGCATTTTGAGTCCAGAAACTAGATTTTCCAATCCTGAAAGTCCCCACATTTTGAGAATCTCCTCTATTACTTCTGCTCAGAGTCTCCAGCTCTTGCCTGTGCTCATGACTGTGACATTCCTTGGCTTATGGCCTCCTTACTCCAGCCTCTGTCTGTTCAGTCACATTGCTGCCTCCTCTTCTGTGTGTGTGTGTGTGTGTGTGTGTGTGTGTGTGTGTGTGTGTGTGTATCAGAGTTCTTAGAGCCTCCCATCAATATTATTTTCACTTTCATCAAGACTAATATTTGACACCAAAATCCTATCTAATTCAGATTTGGTCACAACCAAAACTCACAGCTTAATAAAAGGAAGAGCATATTCAGGGCTTCCAGCTATGAGGCTCTCTGTCCCAGAATCTGCATGAATTATTAGCACAGTTTTCTATTTTTCTTAAGCTACAGATGAGATCTCCATGCCTCGATGTCTCCTTGAGGGCTTGGGAATTTACTAGATAAAATTGCTCACTCTGGCCTCCTACTAAGAACTCAGAGTGAGAAGAGTTCTCGGGGCAAAACTCTGAACCATGTCCTTGAGTAAAACACTTAAAGTCATCTCAACCCTGCAGTTGCCTTATTAAGGAGGAAAACAAAGCGAAGGAGTGGGAGGGGGCTCTGAAAGGAGGGGAATAAGGAGAACACCTGCTTCTTGCTCTGTGGTCTCTACTTTGGTAAAGCAAACAAAAGCCCAAGATTTTCATATACATGAGGTTGTCTTTGTTGAGCTACCTTGTCAAATAAATTGAGGCTTTGATGTGCAGAATGTTTCCCACGCCCTCCCAAACTTTCACTATCAAGAAGACACAATATCAAAGGGCTGCACACACTCAATTTCACGAACCAATAAACACAGCTTTTGCATTAATTATCATTTTCAGCTCCTTGGAAAAGAGTGACAAGAGATATCAGGAAGATGTTCATTATTGCCAGGCTTTATCTGATGGTAATGGATGTCTGGCTAGTCACAAATTGAAGATTCCCAAATGAGGATTGGCTCTCAATTGAGAGAATGGGACTGGTTGTTCCCAGATAGTCCCTTGCACATTTTATTAGCAGGGACAGCTATAAAATTTCTTCCTTATGCAGCTTTCTCTCCTTTGATTGCCTGGCTCAACAGGACACCAGCATTTCTGATTTTGGCCCTGATACCCAGTTCAGACGTCTGTTGGTCAAGACTTACTCTGTGACTTGGGCCCCGGGCCATCGCAAGAAGATCCAGGTAAGGGCTCAATCTCACCCAAGCTGGATCAGTCATAGACTGCCTCCTACAGCTGGGGAGTGACATTTACTGGAGCTGAGGTGAGGCGATGCCAAGAGTTGAAGACATGTGTGTACAGTCGTTCAGTTGTGTCCCTCTTTTTGTGACCTCATGGACTGTAGCCTGGGGGTCCTGCATCCTGTATTCATGGGATTCTTCAGGCAAGAACCCTGGAGCAGGTTGCAATTTCCTTTTCTAGGGGATCTTCCCAACTCAGGGATTGAACTTGCATTTCCTTTGTTTCCTGCATCGCAGGCAGATTCTTTACTGGCTGAGCCATCAGGGAAGAAGTTGAAGAAAGGACATTAATTTCTGCATCTTCGACTCCAGAGGATCTTCATTCCAAACTCCAGGAGCTTCTACTTTTTCTTTAATTTCATGAGCTTTCCTAATATCTTTCCAATGAATTCCTTTCCTTCTTTAAGCTAGAAAGGATTGGTTTCTGTTTCTTGCAACTTAAAGAAATCAAATTAATATTTCCTTGGGGATGTAGCTTAGAAACCTCCAAGCTCATTATATTTTCAGTATATTGCTGAAAACAAGTTCTAAATCCTCCTGGAGAAGGGCCTCTACATTTTCGGTATATATGTATTAACCTCCTAACTCTCTCCTCACTTCCCCTGACTCTTAAAAGCAAATTTCAGGAGACTTTAAAATTTATCACGCTCTTCCTTCAGACTTGGCCTGTTTTATATCAGAGTGTAGTTGGAGTCAGAGCTCCCTGACAGAAGATAGAATATTAACTAAAGCACAGGGTTAGAGAAAATCCTGCGTTCTGGATGCTAATCCAGAAATCTTCCTTGATACCCCTTCCCACCTCTCACCCAAGGCAGCAAAGTCCCCTGGGACCTCAGACAGTGGATTTCCAGTGAAAGTCACAAGCATGAGCCACGGTGATTCTGTGCTACCCAGTGAGTTGTAGCCAAGTGCTCCTCAATGAGGTCTGGATCTCAGTGCTGGAGGGGTCATTTTCCTGGGGCTCTGCCAGTCCCCTGGACAGCGGCTGCTCCTTCCCTTTACCATTTTTGTACCCTAAGATTTTCTTCCGTTAGTCAACCCCTCATTATATCATTCTTCTGTTTACAATCTTTATGCTAAACTTTTAATAGTCTCTATGTAGTTTTTGTCTCCCAGTTAGACATTGACTGACTGATATAATTGATATCATGCACCATAAGTACCCGACATATGGGTTTTGTTCTGATAGCACGTTCGTAAGTCCAGTTTGTTCACAGGTTCAACAAAGTTAGCCTAGGTACCCAACCAACACAATCAGTTATATAGTACTGTACTCTAATAGTTGTATAATACTTTTCACACAAATAATACATAAAAAAACAAACAGAAAAAAATACTTTTAAGTTTACAGTATAGTACTTTGAAAAGTACAGTAATGCCAGCTATATCATCTGCTTTTGCACTTGCTTTTGGACATGCTGGGCTTGAAATGAAGACACTGTCCTACTGCACTGCGTATACTACTGTACAATAGAGTACACAAAGCCTAACCACTTGTAGGGCAGGCACACACATGACAGTGCATGCCAGGCACGTGAACTAACTTACGTGATTGGACATACGCGTGCACATTTGCATTTTTAAAGGTTCACAACTTGAAGCTTTATGTGTAGAGGACTTACTATATTAATATGATGGTTAATATTATGTGTCCATTTTAGTGAGCTCTAAGATTCCCAGATACCTGGTTAAGCATTATTTCTGAGTGTGCCTATGAGGGTGTTTCCAAAAAAGATTAGCCTTTACTTTGTTTAATGAAAATAGATGGTGATCCCCAGTGTCAGTGGGCACCATCCAATCTGTTGAGGGCTTGAATAGAACAAAAATGTAGAGGAACGTTGAATTCACTCTCTATCTACCCTTGGCAATCCTGGTTTTCAGACTTTCAGGCTCAAACTGGAACCTATATCATTGCCTGTCTGGCTCTCAGTCCTTCAAACTAGACCATTGGATTCCTGAGACTCCAGCCTGTAGATGGTAGACTGTCAGAAGTATCAGCCTACATAATAATCATGTGAGCCAATTCCTCATAGTAAATCTCATTATGTCTAGATATAAATGTCTCTATATGTCTCAGGTAGAGATGTAGATATATAATAAATGTCATAATGAAAATAAATATATTGTTGCTGCTGTATCTCTGGAGAATTGATGAATATACCTCATTTTGGAGATGAATAAACTGAGGCTCAAACAAGGTAAAAAGGATACCTACTAAGGATACAACTACTAAGTGGAAGAGACTCAACAAGAATACCAGTTTGGTCTAATTACCAAGGCTCTCCTTCATGACCTGGAGATTCCCATGGCCCACATAGATCTGGACATGGTCAGTAATTTAGTGGGGCAATTGCAGATAATGCCTTCAGGCTTAATGTCTTCTAAACCAGTACTCCTCGGGGTTGTCTGTGGACCTATGCCAGTTTGCAAATTGTTTGCTACCAGTTTGCAATGAGATAAGTTGAACAGACTGAGCATGTAGAGCGTTTCATATTGCTACAACAACATTTGTATTGGATTTTACAAAAGTATTAGGTCCATGACAAATTAATAAATTTGAGAAATAGCTAATTCCTTTCCCATAGATAGTTTCCTAAACTTTGAGCTCATTATTAAGTATAAATATATCCCTGCAGTTCTTGCTGCTCTTTGAATCAAATATGGAAAACCCATTATCAGGTATAATATACCAGGTGTATTATAGCTTGTATAACTGTTACAGGATATAGATGTGTAATAGAGAAAAGGTGATTATAGCTGGCATAACTGTTACACATCTATATTTGATTCAAAGAGCAGCAACAACTGCACAAAGCCACCCAGATGTAGAAATACTTAAACCAAGATAATGTTTCAGAAATTACCACAGGGCAGCTCACGCATAGTACAATTTGGAAGACCAGAGTCCAGTTGATCACCACCTGTTGCACATAAATACCTTTCCTTAGATTCTAATGGATGTTACCATGGAAAGGAGAATGAGTGTCCCAGGTTTTCTTCTACAGAAAATATAAAAGGCTTCCAGCTTCAGTCTGGTAACTGTTTCTTTGTTTGATTCTCCTTGATGATATAATAGAAATATAATTTTAAGAGTGCAGGAAAATTTTTTTGGAGAGGGTTAGGATAAATTCACTTATTTTAACCCTGCATCCCTTACAAACATGTTGCATTTAACAGAATTCCCTGGTTAAACAAATGAACTACCCACATAATGATAGTTTCCTCTTACATGTCTTCTTAAACACGTTTAAAGGGAAAAAAATATTTAAACACATTATATATATTCTTGTTTTCATACTTAAAAGGCATTAAATATAATTTTACTTTGAAGGGAGATAGAATCAAAGAACACAGAGATTATGCCCCTATACTCAATGGAATGGACTGGAATTTTTTATGTTTTATGTTTAGATTTAGAATATTTGCCATTCTTGCTGTCAGGCTCTATTTTTTCTGAAATTATACTTAGTGCCTTTGCTTACTGTAACTGCAAGTTCTTTACCCTTTGTCATTTACTTTTTTTCCACTGATATGAACTAATAAAACAAGTAACCAAACACACTAGAATTGTGTCTATAATAAGGTTTTGAATGAAAATGTGAATTACTCTTCAAGAACTTTAGGTCTTTGACATATATCACTTGACCTTTTATTTAGAAAGGCATGCTAACACTGTCTCAGAGATTACAAAAATAATTTATTTATTATAGCAAACTAAAATCATTAGAATAGAAAGTTTAAATGGTCATAATGTCACTTCTTGGAGACAATTTCATTTCTATATCCCAAAGAAGCTGAGCAGGACTTCTGGAATAGAAGTATCATCCCAGTCTGTCTGTGACTGTTTACCCAAGAAAGGCCTTAAGAAGACTTTCTGATTCCTAGGAGGACTTCTCTGGTGACTCAGGGGTAAAGAATCCACCTGCCAATGAAGGAGATGTGTCTTCGATCCCCAGGTCAGGAAGATCCTTTGGAGTAGGAAATGGCACTCTACTCCAGTATTCTTGCCTGTGAAAACTCTGTGGACAGAGGAGACTGGTAGGCTGCAGTCCATGGGGTTGCAAAGTCAGACACGACTGAGCACACACACACGCACATACACTGATTCCCAGGAGATGTGACTTTTCATTCCTACTGTCTACAACTTGATGTCTTCAAAAAAAAAAAAAAAAACCCTACCCCACTCATCAGTCTCCCACCCCCAGAGAATCCAAGTTTATGAGGACAACCACAAGGCAGATGGGCACACCTCTGCGGTTCATTGTTCCTACACTGATATGCTGTCCATCAAATGCTGGCACTTCTCAAAACTACAAAATCACCCCCTTTTTGATAAATGTATCATATCTATATAAAGAAATGCTGTTATTTTCAATCTTAAGAAATCAGTTGGATTACAGTCAGTTTTTGATCAGAGGTTCCTGTAAAAATAAAACGATTAAGGAAAAAAAAACTGTTCAAACTTGGTTAAAATTAAGAGACTCTGTAGCACTCAATGGTATCTAATAAGCCTTGGAAGGAAGCATTCTGCTGACATAAGTCTATTATAGCTGTCTGCTGGAAAGATAAAGTACAAAAGGTTTTTTTTTTTTTTTTTAAGTAACGTTCCTTGAAAACAGGATCACAGTGAACAAAGTGCATTGATCTGTGGGGGGAAAAAAATCTCCATTTACACTCTTACAGATCCTGTCTCATTATCTCTACTAAGTGCAAGCAGAGTGCTTCTGATATGTTTAACTGTTAACCATGCAGCTTCTGCTTAAACTCTCAGGAACATAACCTTCAACCACAAAGCATGTAAAGATCACAAAGCTCATAGAACATTTTGATTTATGAAATAAAATTCACTTCCATAATTTAAAGAAGAGCACTCCAAGCCTTATCCTTGATAACTCTTTTTATTTAGATATCATTCACTACCTTCTACTAATCAGATGTACGTCTGCGTCTAGTTTTCTCCTTGAAGATGCATGAAGTAAAAAGTGTCTGCAGATTCTAATGCACAACCAGAAGGCCATTTTTTTCCATGTTCCTTAAAACTAGTCTGCAAACAAAGTTTCATTGGTCTATACATTCATTCACCAAATGATGATGGAATACCTCTTCTGTGGCAGATAAACACAGTCAGCTCTTTTTCTCCAACACAAAATGTATTTAAATTTATAGATGACCTGTTGTGATGTTATGTTCTTCCTCCTGTTTGAGGGCTGAAATACAGTGATGCAAAATGAAATTGCCTTTTTTTAACATCCTTACTTGGCAAAGTAAAATGTTAATAACCCAGTGCCTATTTGCAATATTATTGCTCCATGAAGTCCAAAATGGCTACAACCACTGATCTTGCTCCTTTACATCATCCCCAAACTATGTTTATTTGTCACTATATTTTTAGCATCTAAGTCCGTGACTTCCAATTTATCTTTATTCAATAAATGATTACTGGATGGATGGATACACGTATCCATCATTTTGAGGCAGACAACTTACTGCTTAAAAAGATGCAAGTTAGACCAAACCGGGGAACCAAGGTGTGCCAGACATGTCTAAATGGATCACATCTTTCAGTAATAATAATACTGATAGTCAACCATCATTATTACTAATTGCTTAGCATGTGCTGTATTGCTGTAAGTACTTTGTGTATGATAAATCATTTAGACACCAAAATGAACCTCTACAGAAAAGAGTTGTATAAGCCCCTTTTACAAAGAAGAAATGGAATTCAGGGAGAAGATAATAAGTGGAGGAGTCCCAGAGTTCACTCTGAATGACTGCATTAGGCTGCCTTCCTTTTGCAAGGAGAACGGTAAAAAATTAACAGAAAACAGTGACTTCCGTCCAGTCCTCATCAAGCTCCCTCTCATGCGGCATGAGCTGCAAATTCTAAATAATAGCAATGCTCTTCTATTAAATTAATCATAACATCAAGCAGCATCTATATTTATTTCCAAATGTTATTTGTCATAACATCAAGCAACATTTATTTTCAAGTTTTCTGCTGTGTTTTTTTAAGACACATCCCTCAGAATCTCTTCTATCCATCACAGGGCCTAGCATCATGCCATGTTCACAGTAGGCACTCAAAAATGCTTTTTGGATTCAATCAAATTATCTGAGGACTACACTAAAGCCTTTGACTATGTGGATCACAACAAACTGTGAAAAATTCTTAAAGAGATGGGAGTACCAGACCACCTTACCTGTCTCTTGAGAAAACTGCATGCAGGCCAAGAAGCACCAGTTAGAACCAGATATGGAACAACTGGCTGGTTCAAAACTGAGAAAGGAGTAANCCTTTGACTATGTGGATCACAACAAACTGTGAAAAATTCTTAAAGAGATGGGAGTACCAGACCACCTTACCTGTCTCTTGAGAAAACTGCATGCAGGCCAAGAAGCACCAGTTAGAACCAGATATGGAACAACTGGCTGGTTCAAAACTGAGAAAGGAGTAAGACAAGGCTATGTATGTTGTCACCGTGCTTATTTAACTTATATGCAGAGTACATCATGAGAAACGCTGGGCTGGAAGAAGCACAAGCTGGAATCAAGATTGATTGCTAGCAGAAATATCAATAACCTCAGATATGCAGATGACACCCCTTATGGCAGAAAGTGAAGAAGAACTAAAGAGCCTCTTGAGGAATATGAAAGAGGAGAGTGAAAAAGTTGGCTTAAAGCTCAACATTCAGAAAACTAAGATCATGACATCTGGTCCCATTACTTCATGGCAAATAGATGGGGAAACAGTGGAAATGGTGGCTGACTTTATTTTTCTGGGTTCCAAAATCACTGCAGCCATGACATTAAAAGATGCTTACTCCTTGGAAGAAAAGTTATGACCAACCTAGAGAGCATATTGAAAAGCAGAGACATTACTTTGTTAACAAAGGTCCCTCTAGCCAAAGCTATGGTTTTTCCAGTAGTCATGTATGGATGTGAAAGTTGAACTATAAAGAAAGCTGAGCACCAAAGAATTGATGCTAGTGAACTGTGATGTTGAAGAAGACTCTTGAGAGTCCCTTGGACTGCAAGGAGTTCAAACCA